>SEYY01000060.1:2500-5000 GCA_009176605.1 Armadillidium nasatum | reverse complement strand
CCACTATTTATCCATTAAATTCTTTTATATTTTTACTATATTATTTACAAAAATTCAGAAAATAGGATTGAATCTCAGTGGTATGATTATAAAGGTTAATGATTACTTATTAATTAAAAAAAGAAAAGAAAATGAAATGTAATAGTACTTGTTTAAGTACTTTCGCATATATATATATATATATATATATATATATATATATATATATATAATATATATATATATATATATATATATATATATATATATATATATATATATATATATATATATATATATATATATATATATATATATATATATATATATATATATATATATATATATATATATATATATATATATATATATATATATATATATATATATATATATATATATATATTATATATATATATATATATATATATATATATAATATATATATATATATATATATATATATATATATATATATATATATATATATATATATATATATATATATATATATATATATATATATATATATATATATATATATATATATATATATATTATATATATATTTATATATATATATATATATAATATATAATATATATATATAATTATAATAAAAATATATATATATATATATAATATAAAAAATATATTAAAAAAAAATATATATATTATATATATATATATATATATATATATTATATATATATATATATATATATATATATATATATATATTATATATATATATATATATATATATATATATATATATATATATATATATATATATATATATATATATATATATATATATATATATATATATATATATATATATATATATATATATATATATATATATATATATATATATATATATATATATATATATTATATATATATATTATATATATAATATATATATATATATATATATATATATATATATATATATATATATATATATATATATATATATATATATATATATATATATTATATATATATATATATATATATATATATATATATATATAAATATAGTATAGCTGTATATATATTATATATATATATAATATCTATAAGTATATATATATATAATATATATATATATATATTCCTAAAAATTAAAAATGCCTGAATGTGAGATGCTGTATAAATAAAAGAAAATGAAATTACAGAATCAAGGAAAATTTATCCCCCCAACAAAAAAGAAAATGAAGAAAATAAATAATTAAAAATAAAACTTTATTAATTAAATTAAATTTTCAAAACAAACTTCACTCTTGTCAAAATAAGAAAAAGAAAGGAAAAAAAAATTAATCATCAAATTACATTGAAAGATAAAAACCAAGTAATTAAAAACCCTTTTCATCCATTCTTGGTTTACGCCTTGCTCACTAAGCATGGACATAGAAAACGCAGTTTTCTTTATATATATATATATATATATATATATATATATATATATATATATTATATATATATATATATATATATATATATATATATATATATATATATATATACTAATTATATTAAGCGCGCTATCTGCCGTTCAGATGGTTTAGGCCTTATTTCCAAGTTTTTTCTATCGGGAAAGCAATGTTTTTCCTACGTCCAGCCTGGTCAAGGAAGTCATGCTTCTCAATCACCCTTCTACCTCAACTTCCATCTGCTCTATGATCTTCCTCTTAGTCTTCTCCCTCAGGTCTCTACTCCCAACATCTCTTTGCTATCATACTGTCAACAGGAGAGATGGGAGAACCATCGAAAGAAATTGAAAATTAGGAGGTGTCTTTGAGAGGGAAATTTCTGGAAGTTGAGTTGTAAATAGTTGATTTCAAAGGATTGAGACAACCCCATTGGCAAATACTATCCAAATCAGGAAGAATGAAATCAGAAAGATTAAGATGAGAAGCAACTCTAGATGCAAAGGAAGGAGGAGATTAGAAATGAGTAGAAAAATGAAGAGTCGAGTCATTGACATAAGAATGGATAGGAATAGAAAAGCAGCTGAAAAGGTAATTAATGGAAAGTAGGAATAGAGTAGGTGACAAGACAGAACCATGAGCAACACCACTATTAACAGGAAAGGAAGAAGTAGGGGCCCCATCATCAACAGCCGAAATAGAACGATTAGAAAGAAAGCTAGACATAAGTAAACAAAGAAAACGAAAAAACCCAAATGAGGGGAGCTTGGAAAGCTGTGGCGAATGCTATAACCGGCCACCACACAAGACACCCGAATAAATGTGAGATCGAAAAGTATATCATTAGTAATCCTCGAACGTCGAAAACCATTATGATGATGAAAAAGAAGGGAAGAAGGGAATAGAATTCAAGATAATCCAAGAAATACTGTAAGATTTGAGGAGAGTTTCAAAGATCTTAGACATAATACAAGTGAAAGCTATAGGACAATAGTTAGAAGGTTCAGAGAGGCTAAGTTGGACAAGTGTTCATTTCCAACATTAAGGGAAAGTACTAGTATTTAAGCAAAGAGGGAAATCCT
>SEYY01000059.1:0-5000 GCA_009176605.1 Armadillidium nasatum | reverse complement strand
TTTTATTTCACAGTATAGTTTGTACAGTACAGTTTTGTATTAAACAATAAATTACGCTTCAGTACAGTTGTTTATTTCACAGTACAGTTTTGCAGTACAGTTTCTACAGTACAGTTTGTAAATATATTATACAGAACACAACAGTTCGGTACTGTTTTTTCGTCCATTTATTTCTCCATCCAAAAATATCAGATCAAATCAATTTAATTAAAAAAAAATTATAAAAAAAAAAAAAAATATTATATTATTATTATTAATATATCAAATTAATTAAATTTATAATTATTATTATTATTATTGATTATTATTATACATTATTATTATTATTATTATTAATTATTATTATTATATTCTTCACCTCTCCATATTATTTATTATTATTATTATTATTAATTAATAATATTTAATAATTTTATTATTATTTATTATTATTAATTATTTTTATTATTTATTATTATATTATTATATATATTATTATTATTATTATTTTTATTATTATTATTATTAATTATATTATATTATTTTTATTATTATATTTTATTATTAATTATTATAACTATTTAAGTGTTAAAATTATTAGTTTTTGTATTAAAAAATTTAGTAATGCTTTCAAAGAAAACTAATGATTAATATATTAAAAGAAAACCATAAAAATTACATACCTCTTGAAGTAAAAATATAATCCCAATTTAGGAAGGAAACTTTTTTAAAATATTTAAATTTATAATTATTATAATAATTAATTAATCTATAATTAAAAGTTCCAATAATAATATTTAATGAGAGATATATTATAATAAATAATTTAAAATAAATATTAAATAAAATATATAGTAAATTATACATATATCTGTAGATTAATAATAATAATTAATAATTTTTTTTTTTTTTTTTTTTTTTTTTTTTTATTTTTATTATTATAAATATAATAATAAAATAATAATAATAATAATACTAATTAATAATAATAATAATAATAATAATAATAAAAATAATTATAGCTGGCAGAGTTAATTAAAGAGGTGCACCGTGAGATGAAAATTCCTGCAACTAATGATGCTACAAATTAAAGTTAGTAATTACATTTCTAGGCAAATGCATTCTCATTAATGCATGCACGCATACAAACCCCCTCACCAAATATATATTATATATAATATTATATATATTAATATATATATATTATATATTTTTATATATAATTATTATATCTGATATTTAATACTATATATCATATATAATTATATATATAAATAATATATATATATATTCATATAATATATATATTATTTATATATATATAATTATATATTAATATATATATATATATATATATAAATATATATATATATATATTATTATATTATATTATTTATATAAATAAATAAAAAAAAAAAAAAAAAAAAAAAAAAAAAAAAAAAAAAATAATATATATATATATATATATATATATATATAATAATATATATATATTATATATATAAATATTATAATAATAATATATATATAATATAGATAGATAATATATATATATATATATATATATATATATATATATATATATAGAAAAATAAAAAATATATATATAATATAATATATATACTATATATTATATATAATATTATCTATTATATTATATATATATATATATATAATAATATATATATATATATCCTTATACTAAATATATATATATATAGGTAAAGAAAAATATATATATTTATATTATATATATATATATATAAATATAATTTATATATATATATTATAACTAATATATATATATAATTTATATATATTATATTATATACATATATATTATTTATATATATATATTATATATTATTATATATATTTATATAATATATATTATTATATATATATATATAATATATTATATATAATATATATAATATATATATATATAATATTATATATATATATATATAATGGAGAGAGAGAGATGAGAGAAGGAGAGAGAGAGAGAGAGAGAGAGAGAGAGGAGAGAGAGAGAGAGAGAGAGAGAGAGAGAGAGAGAGAAGCTATATAGTGTGTGTGTGTGTAAGTGTGGGCGTGCGGGTTTGCGGGTGTTGTGTGGGTGGATGAGTACTTGAAGTGTACCAGAAATCCTGACAGAATTGAAAATGTTTCTATTCCAGTGGAATTTTTACATTCTTAAAAATAATTCGTTAATTATTATTATTATTATTATTATTATTTTTATTATTATTATTATTTTTTATTATTATTATTATTATTATTATTATTATTAATTATTATTTATTATTATTATTATTATTATTATTATTATTATTATTATTATTATTATTATTATTATTACTATTATTATCATCATCATCATTATTATTATTAATATTATTATTATTATTATTATTATTTTTGTTATTATTTTTATTATTAGTCATTAATAATCATTAATAATAGTAATTGTTAAATTAATTGACTGTATTCATTTTTTTCAGACTCTCGGTAAAGATATTAAATATATATAGAATAAAGAGAAAAATAAATAAATAAATGAATAAATATACTTGTTAAAAAACAATAATAATGAAAATAATAATAATCAGAGAAATAATAATAATAATAATAATAAAAATAATAATAATAATAATAATAATAATAATAATAATAATAATAAAAATAAATAATAATAATAAAATAATTTTAACATAATAATAATAAAAGTAATAAGAGTGATAATATCAATAATAATTAAAATAAAAAAAATAATAATAAATATAATATAACAATACAATAATAATAATAATAATAATAATAATAATAATAATAATAATAATAATAATAATAATAATAATGATAATAATAATAAAATACCCAACCACTGCCGTGGGCTCTCTTAAATCTCAAACATTCAATTTTTATTACTGTATTCTTTTCTTATCTTTTTTTTATTTTAATCTATAGTCACTTCTTAAAAATAAATAAATAAAATAAATAAATAAATAAATAAATAAATAAATAATTAATTAAAAAATAAATATTAAAAATAAATAAATAAATAAATAAATCTGTATTAAATAATTTTTCCATAGATCTCTCCTATATATCTTTTGAAAAAATATTTAAACATTAAAAGTGAATTGCTAATTTTTATCAATTGATGCAATGCATTCAAAATAATTACCTACTTTGTTCCGAAAAAGGTAATTTTTTTCAAGTATGTTTTTTTTCAAATTACTAAAAAGTATTTTTTTTTTAAAGTATTTTTTCCTAAGTATTTTTTCAAATTAATAAAAAAAAATTTTTTTTCAAATTCTAGCAAAATGTTTTGATATATTTATAGTGATCTCTAGTTTTCAAATCATAATATAGTATGAAAATCTTAATTCTTCTCACTAGATCGAAAAAACAATCGTAAATCTGAATCATTTCTGTACTAAATATAATCTTTTCATATAAAAAAAACATGTCAAGTTCTTTCTTTCTGTCTCATCTTCTAACCCTCCTATGTAAAATCACAAAAACAGTTCAGTAACTCTACTTTGTATTGCTTTAATAATATCAATATCCTTTCTTAGGTAAGAGTAGAAACTTGTCAAACTTCTTCACAGTATTCAATTAAGGCCTAAAATAACATTATAGAGCATGTCCACATACTCCTTTGTCATATAAGTAACATTACAGTTCAAAGTTCCTAAAATTTTTCTAGGTTTATTTCCAGCATCCTAGAAATTGCTTTAATACCTCCAAATTAATATTACAAACTAATTTACAAATTTCTTTTTTTTTGTTTTTTGTTTTTGTCAAAAAACTGCACCCATTTCCTATTTGGAATCATAAAAAAAATTCACATATTGGTTACCAGCGTAAAATTGCTTACAGTTTTTGCCAATCAAATTAATTTTAAACTATTAACCTAGCACAAAAGTTTGTCCAAGTCATATTAAAAATGGCATTATAACCCTGTTAATATATATAATCCTATATATATATATATATATAAATATATATTATATATATATAATATATATAATATTATATTATATATATTATATATTTTTTTTTTATTTATTTAAAGAAATTTTATAAAATTATTTGGTGAAGCGACTTTTTTTTTGCTTAACATGTCTTTTCTGCATTTAAAATTTAGTTGTGAAAATTTTGATGTTTATAATATTTTATTCATTGTTTTTATGTTATATAATAAGCTTATTTATATATATATTATATATATATTATATATAAATTATATTTATTACACTATTTCTGATATTAATATATAATTATATATAATATATATATATATATATATATATATATATATATTATATATAATATATACAATAATTATATATATATATATATATATATATATATATATATATATTTATAATATAATATATTAAATATAATAATATATATATATATATTATATATATATAATATAATATATATTATTAATATATTTATTTAATTTATATATATTTTTTTTTTTTTTTTTTTTTTTTTTTTTTTTAAAATAAATGAAAATAAAAAAATAAAATATATAATGGTATACCTAACATAGTGCGGCTAACTGGTTCCGGAAACTTCAAGTACTATTTGAAACCGTATTCGAGGAATATAAACTGTAGGAAAAATGGTAATTGGTTATAATAATTTTTTGTCAGCACTTTTTTCGATTATCAATGTACTGTACTAATAATCATTTCCATGCTTGAAAAGAATAATAAAATAATTCGAATGAATAATAAAATGAAAAACAAATTTAAAAGCTTTTATTAATGTAATTTTAAACAAAAAAAATATTTAAAGATTTCATTTTTTATTACTAAAAAATTACAATACCGAAATTTGTACTTGTTTTTTATTCATTGGCCTCTTTCTTCTCTTAATACAAAATGAGGGTGATACTAATTTTAAAGAATTGAAAATGATAAATAACACATCTTAAATGTAGCGTGGCTAGTTGAATACTAAATAATAAATACTGTATATATAATATATATATATAT
>SEYY01000058.1:252149-266577 GCA_009176605.1 Armadillidium nasatum | reverse complement strand
ATAAGTCTACTAATTTACATTATTTTTTAGAAGTTCAAATTTTTTTTTGCTTCATTTCAATCATTTTGTTACTGTTCTATATATTAAAATATATTGCACTTTTCATTATTCATTAGTCATTTCACCTATTGATTCATTATTGTAATAAAAATACCAAATAAACCAATAAAAACAAAAAAAAACTGTTTTTTTTTTAAAAAAAAAAACCTTTGGTTTTTGTTTTTTTTTAAAAAAAGATGGTTTTTTTCTACCCTGATATATATATTATTAGTGATGGCATCCGCATCTACAAATGAGAAAATATGACTTGAGATACATCACTATAATATATATATATATATATATATATATATATATATATATATATATATATTATATATATATATATATAATATATATATATATATATATATATATATATATATATATATATATATATATATATATATATATATATATATATATATATATATTAGGGATGGAGCGATACCAAAATTTTTACCGATACCGATACTTAAAAATTCCCCGATACCGATACCTAAAAATATGCCGATACTACTACCGATACCGATACTTTACTCTTGTCCAAAAATTTTACCGATACTGTAATTGCCGATACTGATACCGATACTCAAAAATATGCCGATACTGGCGATACCGATACTTCACTCCATCCCTAATATATATATATATATATATATATATATATATATATATATATATATATATATATATATATATATATATATATATATATATATATATATATATATATATATATATATATATATATATATATATATATATATATATATATATATATATATATATATATATATATATATATATATATATATATATATATATATATATATATATATTATCTCGCCCTTGGTGGGAAAAGGCCAGTGGCCTACCAAAAACTCCACCAGAGTTAGGAGGATAGACGGAAACCAGGTCAAATTAAAAGATGATGTGACCGGATACACGAGGTTTCAAGGTGTGTAAGTCATAGGAAGTTGGGAAAATAGATAAAGAGAGTGTGTTCCAGACTTTACCAGAAGAGTACATGTAAGATTGAGCATAGCGGTTAAGTCTGGGGTCAGAAAGTTGGATAGAGAAGGATGAGACTGTGTAGAAAAACGAGTCGTACGAGCCCTTCTGAATGGAGGAGGTATGCGACGAGAAAGTTCAAAAGAGCAGTGTCCATTGTAATAGCGATAGTATTGAGAGAGTGACGCAATAGCTCGATGGGCAGAAAGAGATTGGAGAGAATTAGTGAGAGCAGGAGAGTTGATAAGTCGGAAGGTCCGAGACTCCACCTTCTCAAAGATAGCTGTATGAGTGGAACAAATGTGTGACGCATACTCCATACAGGGGCGAACAACACCCCTATATAGAGCATTTAACTGGGGTGGTGTTAAGAAATACTGAAGGTGCCTCAGAACACCCAACCTCTTAGAAGCTTGTTTAGAAAGAGTGGTAATTTAATCTTTCCAAGAAAGATCACGAGAAAAAGAAACACCAAGAATGTTAAGGAGAGATGAATGTTTGAGTTGTGCTTTTTCGAAGAAGATATCATAGTTGAATGGAAGATTGTGTCGAGTAGAGAGATGGAGGAATTGAGTTTTGGTGGCATTGAAAACAACCATGTTCTCTCTGCCATAATTTGAAATGCGAAATAGATCAGCTGCTCTAAGGCCACCCTCCTTGCGTCAATTAACTGTCGTTGGGTAGGTCGCCTTTCAAATTGAAAAGAGTAATGAAGGGTGGAGTCATCAGCATAGGAGTGGATAGAAGATGAAGTAACAGCGAGAAGGTCAGAAAAAGTGTTGGGGATAGGACAGATCCTTAAGGAACACCACTATTAATAGATTTAAAAGAAGAACGATGGTCATCTACAACAGCTGCTATAGAACGACCGGAAAGGAAATTAGAGAGAAGGTCACAGAGAGAAGGATAGATTTCGAAAGAGGGAAGTTTGGAAATCAAAGCTTTGTGCCAGACTCTATCAAAAGCTTTCGATATGTCCAGAGCAACAGCAAAAGATTCACCGAAAGCCGAAGAGTGGAAGACCAAGAGTCAGAGAGAAGGGAAAGGTGATCACCAGTAGAGCGTTTCTTACGAAAGCCATACTGGCGATCAGAGATAAGATTAGAAGAATTGAGATGTTTCCAAATCTTCCTGTTAAGGAAAGATTTGAAAACTTTAGAAAGAACGGAGGTTAAAGAAATTAGACGGTAGTTAGAGGGTTGAGAGGGGTCTCTTCTCTTCGACACAGGCTTAATGAGCGCACGTTTTCAGCAAGAAGGAAAGGTCGAAGTAGAAAGACATCGACGAAATAGTTTACCAAGGCAGGGTGCAAGCAAAAATTTTAAGTACCACAGGAGGGATATCATCAGGACCGTACATTTTCTTAGTGTTAAGCTCAGTGAAAGCAGAAATGACGTCTATTGAATAAATTACAATTTTAGGCATAAATGAGTTGGAGGGGGTTGAAGGAGTGGGAACAGCTCCGGAATCGTCTAATGTTGAATTAGAATCAAAGGTTTGAGCGAAGAGTTAAGCTTTAGAGGAAGGCAAAACGGCAGTTGTACCGTCAGAAGATACTAAGGGAGGGAAAGAGGAAGAAGTAAAGGTAGAGTTAAAATTTTTTGGCAAAATGCCAGAAAGGGCGAGAAAAAGAGGAACCAGAAAGATTATTGCATTTTCGGCGGAGAAAAGAAATTTTGGTATCTCGAAGAATAGATTTTGCACGATTCCGGAATGAAATATAAGTTGAATGAGTTTCTGGAGTTTGAAGACGACGGTAGTCCCTAAAGGCAGCATCCCTGCGACGTACAGTACAAGAACAAGCGTAGTTAAATCAAGGTTTGTTAGTTTTAGTAGAAGGGAAAGAATATGGAATTTACGCCTCCATGCCAGAGAGAATCACCACGGTTATGCGCTCTGCACACTCCGAGTGACCCCTCCCACGGAAACAGTAATCATTCCATGGAAAATCAGAAAAGTACAACCTCAATTCAGACCAGTTAGTGGCAACGAAATGACGTCTCCTCGACGTAGGTGGGGCTGTTCGTGCAGAAGTTTTAAAGAGACAGGACAAGATACAGAGATAAGAAGGTTACCGGATGAACCCAGAGGAGGAAAAAAGTTTAACAGTGTAAGGAGAATTATAAGAAGTTAAGAAAAGATCAAGTATGTTGGGTTCATCAGTGATACGGGTAGGGAGATGTACCCACTGCTAAAGGTTATTCTGGATCGCAAATTGGTAGGCGAGTTCACCAGCTGGATCATAAGAACTAGATGAAAGCCATTAGCGGTGGTGAACATGAAATCGCCTAAAATGACGATTTCGGATAAAGGAGAAGAAAAAGAATGTGTTCTATTTTGGAGTTAAGATAGTCGAAGAATTTTGAATAGTTAGTAGAGTTAGGAGATACGTAGACAGAACAGAAATATTTAGTTGTAGAGTTGCAAGAAAGTTTAAGCCATAAAGTAGAGAATTCAGAAGACTCCAAATTAGAGATACGAGAACAGACAACATCATCGCGCACGTATGCGCAACATCAGCCTTTTGCTGAAAATTGAGGATAGAGACAGTAGGAGGAAACAGAGTAGGGCTTATTGTCAGAGCACTCAAACACCTGAGTTTCGGTTAAGAATAAGAGATGAGGACTATAAGAAGAGAATTGATGTTCGACAAAGTGGAAATTAGTAAAAGAGACTGCGAATGTTACAGAAGTTAATGAAAAGGGAAGATTGTGCACCAGGGCAAGTCGGCATAAAGGACTCTGTGGCACCAACCCCATTACCGGGTTGTATAGGTTGTATAGGACCCGAGAACGGCGGGGAGGTAAGCCTAACGTGATGTTGCAATTTGCAATTGCAAACTTAATCTCAGCTTCTTTCCTGAGGCTTTTTGACCGGAATTAGACCGGAAGTTGATCTCAGGCACCTTCCTGTGGCCTTTTTGGGGGGTTTTGACCCATCTTTGGGGTTTTTGACCCCCCCTTTTTTTTACCCCCCCCTTTTTGGTTTGGCCCCTCTTTGGGGTTTCGACCCCACTTTTGGGTTTTCGCCAATTCACCAATTTCATCATTTCTTCTACCTTTATGCCACGATGTCGGGGCGCAGCCCGGATTTTAGTCGGCTTTTTACTTGGACAAACGATTTTACAATTTTTCATGTTCGATATATCGAACGAAATATCGACCGATTAATCGGACAATATACCGATCGATTAATCGAAGCTGATTTGTCACATGAGTGACGTCATCACAGAATATATATCCAAATTTTTTCTAAGTTATACATTTTCAAACTCCAGAACAAAAATTCAATTTTCAAGAGTCCGACGAAGGATCGAACTCGGGACTCTTTGGTCGCTCGACCAGTATTTTACCTCTGAGCTAAAGACATTAACGTTAAGGGGAGGAGAGACCCCTCTCGAAGCATCTCCGAGGCAGTTTTATGTTTCGCCATTGTAATTGTTATTTTAAGGTAATGTACGTGTAAGCACTTGCAAATTTGTGAGAATGTGAGAAGGGAGTCGCGGGAAGGAGAAGTGGTAGCATAGACACCACGCTTTGAGACGAGGGTACACTAGAGATCCTCTGAGAAGGTAAAACGCGAAAAGTAACGAATTAAAGGGCAACGGAGTGAAAGGAAATGGTCTAGCCCACCCTATCACCCCGCGGTTAAGTCCAATGTTGGGTACTTCTATCGTTTCGGACGGCGCTACGTCCTCCTCCTATATATATATATATATATATATATATATATATATATATATATATATATATATATATATATATATATATATATATATATATATATATATATATATATATATATATATATATATACATTCCATACAGAGATGGAATTTATGAAAATTCTTTTCCATTTTAATTTATTCTCAAAGATCCAAGTGGAAAAAGTATTAATTAACAAGTGTCTCACTAATATCTTAAGACCCACCCTTCATTTTGCTACTGTACCCAAACAAGAAATGTACTTAAAACTTCTGTATATAGGATCACTTACATCTCAACTTAATAAAAATATTCTTACTATAATTGAAGCTACATTCCTGCAACACCAGTTCATTCTTATAAATTATAACTCCCTCTAAATTTATAGTTTCATCAGACACAAAGAATCTCACACAATGCTTCTCAGATCCTTATTAATTTATTTATTTAAGTGTGCCAGCTGTAATTCAGCATATGTAGGCCAAACTGACCTACAATTGAAAGTAAGGATTGAAAATCATAGAGGAGTTTCCTTTAGAACAGACCATCTTCTTAGAAAAGAGGACTTAATTATTGAGGTGAAAAGGACAATAGAAAAAGTTTGATCATTTAAAGATAGGCAATGAGTTTTAATATATAAAACTTCAAAATCCTACGATCAAGAAGAGAAGATGCATGTTGAAGAACAGAGAAATTTAAGGAAGAAAAAGGATGTGTATGTTCCCGATCTTTTATGGCAGAGAGCAACAACAGTTACTAGATGCAAGGAGGGTTGCCTTGGAGCAGCTGACCTCTGATCTATCTCGTATTTCCAATTGGGGCAGAGATAACATGGTTGTTTTCAATGCCACCAAAACTCAATTCCTCCATCTCACTACTCGACACAATCTTCCACACAACTATGATATCTTCTTCGAAAACACTCAACTCAGACCTTCATCTGTTCTTAATATTCTCGGTGTTTCCTTTTCTCGTGATCTTTCTTGGAAAGATCACATTACCTCTCTTTCTAAACAAGCTTCTAAGAGGTTAGGTGTTCTGAGGCGCCTTCAGTATTTCTTCTCTCCACCCCAGTTGCTTGCTCTGTATAGGGGTGTTGTTCGCCCCTGTATGGAGTATGCTTCGCACATCTGGGCTGGTTCCACACATACAGCTCTGCTAGAGAAGGTGGAGTCTAGGGCATTTCGTCTCATCAACTCTCCTGCTCTTACTAACTCTCTTCAATCTCTTTCTGCTCGTCGAATTGTTGCGTCACTTTCTCTATACTATCGCTATTACAATAGACACTGCTCTTCTGAACTCTCTCGTCTCATACCTCCTCCACTGAGAAGGGCTTGTGTGACTCGACTTTCTACACAGTCTCATCCTTTCTCTGTCCAACTCTCTGACCCCAGACTTAACCGCTATGCTCTTTCCTACATGTACTCTACCGGTAAAGTCTGGAACACACTCCCTTCTTCTATTTTTCCAACTTCCTATGACTTACCTTCAAACGTCGTGTATCAGGTCACTTCGGGCTTTAATTTGACCATGCTTCCGTTTTTCTCCCTAACCCTGGTGGAATTGTAGTAGGCCTCTGGACTTTGCCCACCAGAGGTGATATATATATATATATATATATATATATATATATATATATATATATATATATATATATATATATATATATATATATATATATATATATATATATATATATATATTACCGCAACTCACGGGCAGAGCCCTTTTCAAGGAGAGAACCTACATAAAAAAAAAATGAAAAATAAGAAGAAAACAAACCTTCCCAAGTCCAACCTAAGACACATCTCTCAGGCTGGCATAGACATAAGCCATTAAGAGAGGAAGATTGAATGCAAGAAGAAAAACAGATGACAGTTGGGAAAAATCACAGAAAAGAGGTGGCTTTAAAGGAGGAACTTAAACGAGGAAGTTTGGGGTTTCCATTATTAACACTTAATTCGTGCGAAAGCAGGACACTACTTGTTCCACGAGAGCAACCCAATGGTGGTGGAATGCAAAAGGCTAATCCCAAAAGTACCTATAGAAAAGATAAAATACGCTAATGTCACGTAGCAGAGATAGAGGGGTACGAGAATCCCATAAATGTGAAAATAGTACTCCATCCAAGAGTAAATTATACCCTTAAAAAATTGGAGTAATTGTTCAGAAGAAAAAAATTCTCGCAGTGAATAATATTCCCAGCTTCTTAGAGGATACCTTAGCAACCATTGTGATATGTGGTTTTCAGTTTACTATGTTAAGACCAAGAATGTTTGTTATTTACAGGTGAAACTGGAAATCCGTCGAAGGAGATTGGAAAGTTAGAAGGTGTTTTTTAGAGGAAGATAGGAAGAATTTAAATTTTTAATAAGTTAAATTTCACAAAGTTGAAGCAACCTCACCAGGAATTCTCATACAGATCGGCAAGAATAGCTTCAAAAAGCTCAAGACAAGAATCAAAAGAGGTAACAGATTTGAAATGAATTTAAGAATGGTTTGTTGTTTCATCAGCATAATAGTGAAGAGAGTTAGAAATGTAGTTGAGGAGGCCATTGATGAAAAGTAAGAATAAAGTTCGAGATTGAACGAGATCCTGAGGAACACCACAATTGACTGGAAAGGAGAAAGAGGTCGCTCCATCGACAAGTTCCGATATGGAACGATCTGAGAGAAATCTAGTTATAGTAAGGAAAGAGAAAGAGGAAACCCAAAGGAAGGGAGCTTAGTGAGCAGTGAATCATGCCATACCCGGTCAAAAGCCTTAGATATGTGAAGCCACACCACACCATATATATATATATATATATATATATATATATATATATATATATATATATATATATATATATATATATATATATATATATATATATATATATATATATATATATATATATATTAGTGATGGATCGAATGTCATATTTTGTAATTTGCAGATGCGGATGCTGATGTCGAATTTTGGAGAAGTGCGGATGCGGATGCGAATGCTGATGCGGATGTTGAATTTTCGAAAGTGCGGATGCGGATGTTGAATTTTAGAAAGTGCGGATGCGGATGTGAATGTTAATTTTGATGATGATGCAAATGCGTGTGCCATCATATAATATATATATATATATATATATATATATATATATATATATATATATATATATATATATATATATATATATATATATATATATATATATATATATATATATATATATATATATATATATATATATATATATATATATATATATACAGAACGCCACCACTCACGGGCAGAGCCCTTTTCAAGGAGGGGGCACACACAGAGGAAGAAAACTCACCCAAACATACACCTACCGCACAGCCCTCAAGTGGGCACAGACGGAGGCCTTGAAGAGAGGAACATTAAATGCATGAGGAAAAATAGATGATGGTAAAGAGTTTCACAGAACAGAGGTGGCTGGAAAGAAGGAGTCACCACAACGAGTTGGCCTGGGGTTTCCCACATCCACACAAAATTGGTGCTAAAACAGGGAACCCCTTATGGAACGAGGACGACGCAACTGTGGGGGAATGCGAGAGGCCAATTCCCTCGAGCACTTGCCATTGTAGTATCTAATGAAAAGATATAGTGCGCCAACTTTACATCGCAGAGAAATTGGTCAAGAGAGTTTGAAAGTTGGGGACAGTTTATTAATCTTTTAGTTTTAGACTCAACCCTATCCAAAAGAGAGGAGGAGCCAGAGCCTCCCCAGATGTGAGAACAAGGGCGGATATGACCCTTATATATTTGGGAGTAACAGCTCAGAAGAAAAAAATTCTCGCAACCTGAACAGAATTACCAGCTTCTTAGAGGCCACTTTAGCAACCATTGTGATATGAGGTTTCCAAGACAGTTTATTGTTTATGTTTAGACCAAGAATTGTAATGTTATTTACAGGTGAGACAGGAGAGCGTCGAAGAGGATAGGAAAGTTGGGAGGTGTTTTTTGAGAGGGAGATGCGAAGAAGTTGAGTTTTTAAAGAGTTGAATTTCCCACCTGGAAATCCCATCCAGGTCGGCAAGAATAGAATCGGAAAGTTGAAGACGAGAAGCAACTCTAGAAGCAAAAAGGGTGAGCAGATTTGAAATGAGTAGAAGAATGTAGAGTTGAGTCATCAGCATAAGAGTGAACAGAGTTAGAAATGCAGTTATGAAGATCGTTAATGAAAAGTATGAATAAAGTTGGAGATAATACAGAACCATGAAGAGTACAACAGTTGACAGAAAAAGAGGAAGAGGTCGCTCCATCTAAACGTGCCGAAATGAAACGATCTGAGAGAAAACTAGACAAGAGTAGGCGGAAACCCTAAGGAAGGAACTTGAAGAGCAGCGACGTATTCCATACCCTGTTGAAAGCCTTGGATATGTCAAGCGCCACCACACAAGACTTTCCAAAATCCGTAAGGGTAGAAGACCATAGATCAGTTGACCTCGAGCTCGAAAACCATACTGGTGATGTGAGAGAAGAGAATGAGACTCCAAATGATCCAGGAAATGAGAGTTGAGGAGAGTTTCAAAAATTTTAGACAACACAAGTGAGAGCTATAGGTCGATAGTTAGAAGTGTCAGAGCAGCTACATTGAGGAAAAGTATTAGTATTAAGGCATAGAGAGTAGAGCTGAACGAGGACAGGCGCTAACTCGGAAACACACTCTCTCAGAACACGAGGGTGAATGCCATCCGGGCCACTGGTCTTCTGACGTTCACGGTTTTCAGGATCCCATGCACCAGATCATGAGTAATTACAGGTAGAGACATTGGATACCTGAGAGGAGAAGGAGATGGAGGAGGGATGCCAGAATCGAGCAGAGTGGAATTAGATGAGAAAAGGAAACCGAAGAGATTAGTCTTTTCAGAAGGAGTATTAGCTACAGAACCATCAGAGCGAATATGAGGAGGAAAGGTAGATTTACAGAAGTTATTAGAGATATTTTTGGCAAGAGGCCAGAAATTTTTATCAGTAGGAGAGCCATGGAATCATTGCACTTCCTTTTTGTGAAAGTACTCTTAGTCCGTCAAAGAACATCCCTGCAACGTTTCCGAGCTGAATGAAAATTGGCGAGAGTGAAAGGAGAAGGAGAGTTTTTCCATTCACTATAAGTATTATCCCTCACCTCTGAAGCACAAGATTAGAAGAATTGAGATGTTTGCAAATCTTCCTGTTAACAATAGATTTGAAATCTTTAGAAGATCGGAGGTTAAAGAAATGAGGCGGTAGTTAGATGGTTGAGAGGGGTCCCCCTTTTTCGGCACAGACTGAATGAGCGCACGTTTCCAGTAAGAAGAGAAGGTTGAAGTAGAAAGAAATAGACCAAATAGTTTACCAAGGAAGGATGCAAGCTCTGAAGCACAATATTTAAGAAACACAGGAGGGATACCATCAGGACCGTACGCCTTCCTAGTGTTAAGCTTTGAAGGAGCAGCAAAGACGACTTAAGAATATATATATATATATATATATATATATATATATATATATATATATATATATATATATATATATATATATATATATATATATATATATATATATATATAGATGGATGGATCGCATGACATTTTCTCATTTGCGGATGCGGATGTTGAATTTTTGTCAAGTGCGGATGCGGATGTTGAATTTTAGAAAATGCGGATGCGAATGTTAAATTTTTTCAAGTACGGATGCGATGCCATTATATATATATATATATATATATATATATATATATATATATATATATATATATATATATATAATATATATATTATATATATATATATATATATATATATATATATATATATATATATATATATATATAATTCCTGTTTTAATGTTTGACCATAGACTTTTTAAGTTTTCCTATAGTGTTTGTGGATTTTTTTTAGTAAGGTAATGGAGCAGCTATGGAATCCTTTCTAGTTTCTTCTCGAATACATTTAAATGTTTTTCTTTGTTTAATTCATTTTAAAAATTATAATACTTTTGTTTGAAGAATGAAAATTTTTCTTCTAGTTTTTTTTTTATTGTATTCTATATCCTTTTGTAAGAGTTTGTCTTGTAATAAATTTAGTTCCTCATTTAAAAATGTTTGCTTTATAATAAGTTTAATATTTTGCAGAAAAAATCCAGGCAAGAGAGTCATGGTACAGGGAGTGGTATCGAAATCCTGGTAAACGAGCCGTACGAAAATGGGCCTGGTCCGAATGGAATGGGTCAGTACACCAGAAAAGTGTATCATGTAGGGAGTCATTTACCAGGTATGGATACTTGTAGTCTCTCGTTTTCAGTTTACTTTGCAGAGATTTCCCTCTGAGGTTAATATTTATTAGGTAATAATAATATTTTATGTACCTTTTGTTTCCCTACACCATACAGTAGATGTATTTTTTTTTTTTTTTTTTTTTTTGTATTTAACTCGATAGAGTAAATCCGAGTTAGTGTATATCAACAAGGAAGCCGAATGCTGAAGAGTGTTAATCTAACTTTCAGAGTATGAGAAACTCAAAAAATGGAAAAAATTATAATATAATTGAGTAATTAAGAAAAATAAGTTCTGTTCAAAGTTGGAGTTTAAAATGAAATATCATAACAACTTATACAGATTAATACTTAAAGTAAAATTCTCAAGTGAGTACAAACTCAGTTTTTAAAATGATTTGTATTAAATTCAGCAGGGAATACAGAAGTTGGAGGAGAATTCAGTATAATAGAGATGACTAGAAAGGAAGAGATACCACATCGAAGAAACCTTGCATTGATGATCTCCATTTTAAATCCTTTTGATTTCACCATTTTTGCATTGCAGATGGTGGAATGCGAGTTGTTAAATTCTTCTCGCATCTGATGTACTAATACTTATAGAGAAGAGATAGATCATCAATGTCACTTTGCGAAAACTACAAGTCAAAAAGGGTAGAAAGCGAATAACAGTTTGTATGTATTTTAGTCTTGGATTAGACCCTATGCCAAAGACTTATGAATATGTGAGAACCGGATTTCATATAAGAGTGAAAAAGACTTTTACAGCTGGAAGTTACTTCTTAGAGAAGGAAAAATCTAGCAGCCTGGCTGGCCTACTGGGAACTATCCAGAGAAGCAGGAATAGAATCTGAGAATTGAAAGCTAATTGAGCAGCTATGGATGCAAATATGGATAAAAAAAACTGAGTTGTGCAGATGATATATAAGAAAAGGAGCTGAAAAAGTCGTTTTTGAAAAGCATAAATAAGGCAAGAGATAAAACCTATCACTGGTGAACTTTAGTGTTGACTGGAAACTAGCACTGTTGAGTTGAGTAGCACTGTTGTTAAATATTATGAAATAAATAAGTTTAATTTTAACAGTAGTTTTTACTAATACAGGATTAGTCTAGGCTGTTCAAAATTAAAATATTAATATTAAATGTCCAAAATAGTAATCATTAACAAAGGAGAATAAGTAAACATATTCTACCAGGAAAAGGAAAACCTGCTTTGTACTGACTGTACTTCGTAACTATTTTTATGGAGATGTTAAGGAAATTTGGTTCCTTAAATCGTTCATTGGGTATTGTATTATTCAGGTGATCATTATGAAACATGAATCATTCTCATGGATTTATTTCACTAAAGAACTTTGTGACAGTATTATTGAATCTAGATAAAATAAGATGAGAAATAAGTTAAATTTACAAGTATATCCATAGCATTGGCTGTAGATCAAAAGTACGCTCTGTCGTACTTGTGTTTCATGTATAATTATTATTATTATCATTATTATTATTATTATTATTATTATTATTATTATTATTATTATTATTATTATTATTATTATTATTACAAAATAGCTTGGGTGAAATCTTTGATTCCAAAGTCTGCGTTATCTGTGGAAGAAGAGGCCTGGAATGCCTACCCCTACACAAAGACTCGCTTCACCTGTCCCTTCGTTGAGAAGTTCAACATAGAAGTAGAGACCTATTATTTTGATGATGGAGGCCATCAGGAAAATGTGTTTCATTTGAATTCATCAGAACTTAAGCAAAGAGAAGTTGGTAAGAAATGTTTTTCATATTTTTTATGTCTAATTTATACATAGAGTAACCGTCTACACTCTTGATAATTTCACTTTGAGGAAAATTTTTTACATATTGGTAGTTTGAATGTTCATGTTTTAAATGTCATTAATGTTATAATGATACGATAAAGGATGATGGAAGATATCTTGTTTTTCATTTATTATAATTGTATATTTACAACACAACATGAAATACTTCTAATAAGTTCTTCTGTTCTTTGAATATAAATTTATTCCACTTTCACCTCTTCTCCATTTCTAACCTCATTCTTTCTCTATTTTGCCATCAACTATTTTTTATTTTCATTCTTATCCTTTTTATCAGTTAGTTTTCCTTTTTTCTCAATTTTATTTTTCAGTTTTTTCATTAAGTTTTTCCTTTCATTCTTATTTATTTTCTATCTTTTCTTTCTTTCAAATTTTTATTTTTTTTATCTTCTTTCATATTTCTTGTAGTTTGAGATTGATATCTTGGATTATATTGTCCCCTCTTATGTCTTGTTCTTCTCCATCTTTGTATGATTTGTTTCCTATTTTCTTTCTTTCTTTATTGCACATAAAGCACAACTAACATGATTCTTCCTCTCTTCTTTATGTACCACATCCCCAGAACCATTATTTTCTAAGCTTTTCACTTTTTTTCTCTCTTGCTATTGCAGTGACACCTCTTTCCCTCAAAGATTCATGTCATTGTCGTCTCATTTGTATAACCTACGAACAGTGCTCACACAAATGTTTTATTTTTTCTCCAGGTTTACTTTTATTTATAAATTATTATCAAAATTGTTTATGTGGAGGATTAGTTTCTATTAATTAATAGAAAACATTTCTAGATGGATTTTTTGCATTGCCAATTTAGTTGTTTTGATTCCAAAAATTTCAATGAACAAGTGTATTCGCATGCACCATTCAAAACTTATAGCAATTTGAAATTCTTATCAATTCGAGAATAGAAATATTATTCAGGGCGAGTAAATTATGTAAGTAGACCTATCGTGGGTAGGTATGGATATAATTTTTCTGTGAAGATACTTTATAATATGGAGATGGAGATGATAATCTATCATTGTGGGATTTTTCTATAAATATGATAGGTCCTTCATTAGGAAAAAATCTAAGCAAAATCATTGCCACGTTTCGTTCCTTACTAGTAACTGATAACTATTGTCATCATCGTCTAAATTATATATATGGATGCAGCTCGCAGTAAAAATATCCTATATTGTGGAGTACTTAACAGAAGTAATAGATTTGCATTTATATATTAGTAAACTTTAATTCGAAGTTGATTGATCACTTGAATGCCGAAATTTACCGAATCGGAGATCGCTTTGCAGCAATACACCGTAGTACAACCGTAATAATTTTCTTTTAAATTAGATTTATGGATGCTTAGTAGTTATGACATTTCCAAAACCTGTAATATTTTATTTATATTCTTATTTCATTTTATTTTTTATTTACAAGAAAAATTGCTTGCAAAAACAGATGCAAAACTTAATATTTATTTATTTATGTATTTTTTTAATTTATTTACTTATTTATATTGCTCGAATTTGAATAAAACATTTTGTAAACGTTTTAAATTTTTAGTTAAAAACTTCTTAAAAAAAGTTAAC
>SEYY01000058.1:242149-247149 GCA_009176605.1 Armadillidium nasatum | reverse complement strand
TTTTCTTTTTCAACGTTTCGGGAATATATTAATCCCATCATCAGGAAACAGCTTTGATTGTTTTTAAACAAATAAAAAATCCTTCATCTGGAGAAAGAACAGAAATATTAGAACAAACATGACACAAATAACCAAAATAAAATAGCAAATAAAAACAAAAATAAAAAATAAAAGTAAAAATCAGATAAAAGGAAACAAAATAATAAATCAATTAAGTTGTAGTTTGAAAGGGCCACTGTCATTATTGAGAGAAGGTTTAAGAATGGAAATGTGGATGGATTCTAAGATTTTTAAATCTGTTGGTTGGTTGGTTTGTGATAGGATGGAAAAATGGGATTGTTCTATTGGGTGGTTATTAGTGCGACTGTGGGATCTAATGTTGGAGTAGGAAGGAGATGAGAGGTTCATACCAGTTCTGGGCGAAATACCTCTGTGCTCGTCACATCTAACTGAGAGTTGACGCGATGTTGCCAACATAGGTACTAGAATAAGCACCACATGAGTATTCATAGATGATGGACGAGCGCAAAAGTATGGGTAAGTGTTCTTTATGTGATAGGAAAGAGCCTATAGAGAGGTTCGGGATGAAAACAAAGGTGAAATCTAATTGAGGTAAGCTATTATGTAAGAGGCTGAGAAGATCATTTTTTAATTTGAGATATTGGTGGTCATGAAATGGAAGTTTGATATAAAAAAGTTGTTTCGGTGCTGTTAAAATAGGAGTTGTATCAGCAAAAGATTTATTAAGAAATTTTTTGATTAAAGAATAAATAAGGGAGGAAGGGAATAGATTAGCATTGAAGTATTTGACTAAAAAGGAGAATTCTTTATGGAGTTCTATGTAACTGGAGGTAAGGTGATAAGCTCTATGAATTAAAGTTTTAATGCTGTTGCATTTGTAGCGGAAGGGGACGTGGCTTAAAAAATTATGGGAGAAATTTGAGAAAGTAGGTTTACGGTAAATATTTATATTATGATTTGTTGAGGTTTTTGTAATAAGCATATCGAGAAATGGGAGGGCATTATTAACTTCTTCTTTAGTAAATTTGATGTTGGGTAGTTGATTGTTAAGGAAGTTTAAAAAAGGAGTGGTTTGGTGTTTATTGGCGAATAATAGAAAAGTATCGTCCATATATCTTTTATAGTGGATAGGTTTAAAATTAAGAGGGGTGTTATTTAGCCAGATGGATTCATGATATTTTGGATAAGAATTTGCTAAGGGGGGAGCCCATGGCCAGGGAATTAGATTGTAGGTAAAGTTGTTGGTTGAAAAAGAAGTACGTGTCGGAGGTTGCCAGATTAAAAGTTCTTTAAATTCGAACTTAGAAAAGTTTATAAAGGTGCTATGAGAACGAAAAATGTCAGCGAGTATAATGTTGATGGCTTCGGAGGTGGGGATATTGGTGTAAAGTGATTGGATGTCGAAGCTAAAACTCATACACTTTCAAATCCTGGTTAAACTCCATCGACAATTTACACAATTTTTACATGACCAGCTTACATTATTCTATAGCGCTAATTAAGTTCGCACTTATATATGTATTTAAATGTTCTTATTCCCTAAAGATCACTTATTTAAAACACAGTTTATAATTAACTTTATTTTTGTATTATATATTCTTCGATGTTATTTAATATTATATCAGACTTATCTAGCTTTCGTGGCCTGTATCACTCCACCTCTTTCAGGGTCTGTCTGAGAGTAATCTGCTGAATAATTTTTAGTTCAAATCCTTGCTTCCGAATTAGTTGGTTTGTCCTAATCGTTCTCGTGTCCATTCAGTGAGAATGTGCTTTATACTGTCACACGATGCGGATTGTTTTAAGTATTCGTTCATGATGTTATCAATTTTATAGTTTCCGCTGTCTCTATTGAAGTTGTTACTGTTTTTTATTGCATATGATTCGTAGAACTTTCTGTATTTGTGATCCTTTATATATTTCAATGTTTTAAATCTGTCAATTTTTATCATATGTCCCTCCTTTTCTAGTTGAGCTATCAATGGTGAGGACTGGTTAAAAAAATGTGCGCAAGTCATATAAGTGTTGATATCTGCGTCTATCGATGTCGCCAGTCTCTCCGATATATACTTCGTTGCACATATTGCAAGGGATGCCATAGATTCCTGATTTCTGATTATTGTTTAATTTTGGTACGAGTATTTTATTAAAGGTGTTATTATATTTAGTTACTGTATTGATATTTTCGAATTTTTTGTTTATATCAGAATTTGGTGTTAAAGTTTCGTTATATTTTATAAATTTATCTTTATTTGTGTTTGATTTATTGTCCTTGTTTTTAAATATTTTTTTTAGCTTTGTTAATACTACTGTAAATGGTGTTTAAAGGGTAAGCTAGTTTTTTGAAAGTGTCGGTAATAGTTTTAATTTCTATGTTTAGGTTTTGCAGACTGCAGATGCGAAGTGCTCTTAAGGTTAAAGTAATTATGACGCCTTTTTTAATGTTGATATTATGATTGGAGTACCAATGACTGTATTTTGGGTTATGTGTTGGTTTTTTGTATATTGAAAAGTATTTGTTAGTGGGTGATTGCCAATTTATTAATATATCTAAATATGGTAATGTATTATTGCTTGAATGTTCTATAGTGAATTTGATGGTTGGAAATATGCTATTTATATAATTATGAAATTTTTCTATGTTCAAGGTTTTTGGATGGATGAATAGAACGTCGTCTACGTAACGTAGCCACGTACAATTTTTGTATTCGTGATATTTGAAAATATATTGTAGTTCTTATAAGTTCAAGGGAAGATGCAACTTTTTATAGGTGAGAGTGGAGACCCCATGCTAAGTCCTGATTTTTGCGAATAATATTGTTCATTAAAAGAGAAATGCGAATATTCTGTAACTAAACTGACTAGTAATTTAATAGATGTGTAGGGTATATCGAACGTGACTTGATGTGTATTGACATAATTTTCCAATAAAGATAATGTTTCTTCGACTGGTACTCTTGTAAAAAGTGATACCACATCGAAACTCAGCATATTGTAATTTGTCATATTGGTGTTTTCTATTTTGTATTTTTAATTGTTGGGAGTTTTTTACCTGTGAAGTTGAGATTTGTCCCAATAAGGGACGTAGTTGTGATGCTATTCATTTAGATAATTTATAGGTTATACAGTTAGTATTTGAGATGATCGGTCGAAGTGGTATATTAGTTTTATGGGTTTTGGGTATTCCGTAAAATTGTGCAAGTTGATTGTTATAGGATTTTACCTGATTATATAGATTTTCATTATTTTGGAGAATTTCTTTTAATTTCTTGTTAAACTGGTTTTTGGAAGTTTTCAAAGGATTTGTTTTAAGTTTAGTATATGTATTTTCATCGGCCAGGAGGTGAAGTGCTTTATCGATGTAGTTGGATTTATCCATGATGACAATTTTACCGTCCTTATCGGATCTAGTGATGGTTATATCTTGTCTTCTTTTTAGTTTTTGGATGGTTTTGTTGAAACATTTCGGCAATCTGGAATTGGTATTGGATATTGTCTCTAGTAAGGAACCCACTAACATAAACTTTTCAATATACAAAAACCAACACATAGCCCAAAATACAGTCATTGGTACTCCAATCATAATATCAACATTAAAAAAGGCGTCATAATTACTTTAACCTTAAGAGCACTTCGCATCTGCAGTCTGCAAAACCTAAACATAGAAATTAAAACTATTACCGACACTTTCAAAAAACTAGCTTACCCTTTAAACACCATTTACAGTAGTATTAACAAAGCTAAAAAAAATATTTAAAAACAAGGACAATAAATCAAACACAAATAAAGATAAATTTATAAAATATAACGAAACTTTAACACTAAATTCTGATATAAACAAAAAATTCGAAAATATCAATACAGTAACTAAATATAATAACACCTTAAATAAAATACTCGTACCAAAATTAAACAATAATCAGAAATCAGGAATCTATGGCATCCCTTGCAATATGTGCAACGAAGTATATATCGGAGAGACTGGCGACATCGATAGACGCAGATATCAACACTTATATGACTTGCGCACATTTTTTTAACCAGTCCTCACCATTGATAGCTCATCTAGAAAAGGAGGGACATATGATAAAAATTGACAGATTTAAAACATTGAAAAATATAAAGAATCACAAATACAGAAAGTTCTACGAATCATATGCAATAAAAAAACAGTAACAACTTCAATAGAGACAGCGGAAACTATAAAATTGATAACATCATGAACGAATACTTAAAACAATCCGCATCTTGTGACAGTATAAAGCACACTCTCACTGAATGGACACGAGAACGATTAGGACAAACCAACTAATTCGGAAACAAGCATTTGAACTAAAAATTATTCAGCAGATTACTCTCAGACAGACCCTGAAAGAGGTGGAGTGATACAGGCCAGGAAAGCTAGATAAGTCTGATATAATATTAAATAACATCGAAGAATATATAATACAAAAATAAAGTTAAATAAACTGTGTTTTAAATAAGTGATCTTTAGGGAATAAGAACATAATATATATATATATATATATATATATATATATATATATATATAATATATATATATATATATATATATATATATATATATATATATATATATATATATATATATATATATATATATATATATATATATATATATATGTACGAGGGGCGGCTCCAAAGAATCCACTCCTTCCCCCATCACCACTTGGGAGTTGGTGTCCTCCGGTGATGGGGTTGGTGCCATCAAGACCTCTATGCCGACTTGCTCTGGTGCACGATCTTCATTTTTCATTAACTTCTGCAACATTCGTGGTCTCTATACTAATTTCCACTTTGTCGAACACCACCTCTCTTCTTCTAGACCTCATCTCTTATTCTTAACCGAAACTCAGGTGTTTGAGTAATCTGACAGCAAGCCCTACTCTGTTTCCTCCTACTTTCTCTATCCTCAATTTTCAGCCAAAGGCGGATGTTGCCCTTATGTGCGCAACGAT
>SEYY01000058.1:225274-242049 GCA_009176605.1 Armadillidium nasatum | reverse complement strand
TTAATGTTGATATTATGATTGGAGTACCAATGACTGTATTTTGGGTTATGTGTTGGTTTTTTGTATATTGAAAAGTTTATGTTAGTGGGTGATTGCCAATTTATTAATATATCTAAATATGGTAATGTATTATTGCTTGAATGTTCTATAGTGAATTTGATGGTTGGAAATATGCTATTTATATAATTATGAAATTTTTCTATGTTCAAGGTTTTTGGATGGATGAATAGAACGTCGTGTACGTAACGTAGCCACGTACAATTTTTGTATTCGTGATATTTGAAAATATATTGTAGTTCTTTAAGTTCAAGGGAGATGCAACTTTTTATAGGTGAGAGTGGAGACCCCATGCTAAGTCCTGATTTTTGCGAATAATATTGTTCATTAAAAGAGAAATGCGAATATTCTGTAACTAAACTGACTAGTAATTTAATAGATGTGTAGGGTATATCGAACTTGACTTGATGTGTATTGACATAATTTTCCAATAAAGATAATGTTTCTTCGACTGGTACTCTTGTAAAAAGTGATACCACATCGAAACTCAGCATATTGTAATTTGTCATATTGGTGTTTTCTATTTTGTATTTTTAATTGTTGGGAGTTTTTTACCTGTGAAGTTGAGATTTGTCCCAATAAGGGACGTAGTTGTGATGCTATTCATTTAGATAATTTATAGGTTATACAGTTAGTATTTGAGATGATCGGTCGAAGTGGTATATTAGTTTTATGGGTTTTGGGTATTCCGTAAAATTGTGCAAGTTGATTGTTATAGGATTTTACCTGATTATATAGATTTTCATTATTTTGGAGAATTTCTTTTAATTTCTTGTTAAACTGGTTTATGGAAGTTTTCAAAGGATTTGTTTTAAGTTTAGTATATGTATTTTCATCGGCCAGGAGTTGAAGTGCTTTATCGATGTAGTTGGATTTATCCATGATGACAATTTTACCGTCCTTATCGGATCTAGTGATGGTTATATCTTGTCTTCTTTTTAGTTTTTGTATGGTTTTGTTGAAACATTTCGGCAATCTGGAATTGGTATTGGATATTGTCTCTAGTAAGGAACCCACTAACATAAACTTTTCAATATACAAAAACCAACACATAGCCCAAAATACAGTCATTGGTACTCCAATCATAATATCAACATTAAAAAAGGCGTCATAATTACTTTAACCTTAAGAGCACTTCGCATCTGCAGTCTGCAAAACCTAAACATAGAAATTAAAACTATTACCGACACTTTCAAAAAACTAGCTTACCCTTTAAACACCATTTACAGTAGTATTAACAAAGCTAAAAAAAATATTTAAAAACAAGGACAATAAATCAAACAAAAATAAAGATAAATTTATAAAATATAACGAAACTTTAACACTAAATTCTGATATAAACAAAAAATTCGAAAATATCAATACAGTAACTAAATATAATAACACCTTTAATAAAATACTCGTACCAAAATTAAACAATAATCAGAAATCAGGAATCTATGGCATCCCTTGCAATATGTGCAACGAAGTATATATCGGAGAGACTGGCGACATCGATAGACGCAGATATCAACACTTATATGACTTGCGCACATTTAACCAGTCCTCACCATTGATAGCTCATCTAGAAAAGGAGGGACATATGATAAAAATTGACAGATTTAAAACATTGAAATATATAAAGGATCACAAATACAGAAAGTTCTACGAATCATATGCAATAAAAAACAGTAACAACTTCAATAGAGACAGCGGAAACTATAAAATTGATAACATCATGAACGAATACTTAAAACAATCCGCATCGTGTGACAGTATAAAGCACACTCTCACTGAATGGACACGAGAACGATTAGGACAAACCAACTAATTCGGAAACAAGCATTTGAACTAAAAATTATTCAGCAGATTACTCTCAGACAGACCCTGAAAGAGGTGGAGTGATACAGGCCAGGAAAGCTAGATAAGTCTGATATAATATTAAATAACATCGAAGAATATATAATACAAAAATAAAGTTAATTTTAAGAACTGTGTTTTAAATATGTGATCTTTAGGGAATAAGAACATAAATATATATATAATATATATATATATATATATATATATATATATATATATATTATATATATATATATATATATATATATATATATATATATATATATATATATATATATATATATTATATATTATATGTACGAGGGGCGGCATCCAAAGAATCCACTCCTTCCCCCATCACCACTTGGGAGTTGGTGGCCTCCGGTGATGGGGTTGGTGCCATCAAGACCTCTATGCCGACTTGCTCTGGTGCACGATCTTCATTTTTCATTAACTTCTGCAACATTCGTGGTCTCTATACTAAATTCCACTTTGTCGAACACCACCTCTCTTCTTCTAGACCTCATCTCTTATTCTTAACCGAAACTCAGGTGTTTGAGTAATCTGACAGCAAGCCCTACTCTGTTTCCTCCTACTTTCTCTATCCTCAATTTTCAGCCAAAGGCGGATGTTGCCCTTATGTGCGCAACGATGTTGTCTGTTCTCGTGTCTCTACTTTGGAGTCTTCTGAATTCTCTACTTTATGGCTTAAACTTTCTTGCAACTCTACAACTAAATTTATCTGTTCTGTCTACTCATCTCCTAACTCTACAGACTATCCAAAATTCTTCGACTATCTTAACTCCAAAATAGAAAACATTCTTCTTCTCCTTTCTCCGAAATCATCATATTAGGTGATTTCAATGTTCACCACCGCCAATGGCTTTCATCTAGTTCTCACGATCCAGCTGGTGAACTCGCCTTCCAATTTTCTATCCAGAACAACCTTGAGCAGTTGCTGTATCTCCCTACCCGTACCTCTGATCGCCTTTGGTGATGAACCAAACATACCTGATCTTTTCCTAACTTCTTATCCTTCTCCTTACACTATTAAACTCTTTCCTCCTCTGGGTTCATCCGATCACCTTATCTCTGTATCTTGTCCTGTCTTTTCAATTCTTCCGCAAGAACGGCATTTCGGAACCACTAACTGGTCTGACTTGCGGTTGTACTTCTCTGATTTTCCAAGGAATAATTATTGTTTCCGTGGGATAGTTCCCTCTGAATGTTCAGAGCGCATAACCGATGTGATTCTCTCTGGCATGGAGGCGTACATTCCATATTCTTTCCCTTCTACTAAACCTAACAAACCTTGGTTTAACTCTGCTTGTTCTCGTGCTATCTGCCACAGGGATGCTGCCTTCATTGATTACCGTCGTCTTCAACTATTGAAATTCATGCAAATTATATTTCATCCCGGAATCGTACAAAATCTATTCTTCGTAACACTAAAAACTCCTTTCTCCGTAGAAAATGCAACAATCTTTCTGGTTCTGCTTCCTCACGCCCTTTCTGGCATTTTGCAAAAAATGTCAACTCTAACTTTGCTTCTTCCTCTTTCCCTCCTCTAGTATCTTCTGACGGTACAACTGCCGTTTTGCCTTCCTTTAAAGCTGAACTCTTCGCTCAAACTTTTGCTTCTAATTCAACCTTAGACGATTCCGGAGCTGTTCCTTCTCCTTCAACCCCCTCCAACTCATTTATGCCTAAAATTGTAATTTCTTCTAAAGACGTCACTTCTGCTCTCTTTGAGCTTAACACTAAGAAGGCGTACGGTCCTGATGGTATTCCTCCTGTGGTTCTCAAAACTTGTGCTTCCGAGCTTGCACCCTGCCTTGGTAAACTTTTTCGTCTATGTCTTTCTACTTTAACCTTCCCTTCTTGCTGGAAACGTGCGCTCATTCAGCCTATGCCGAAGGAGGACCCCTCTCAACCCTATAACTATCGTCACATTTCTTTAACCTCCGTTCTTTCTAAAGTTTTCGAATCTATCCTTAACAGGAAGATTTGGAAACATCTCAATTCTTCTAATCTTATCTCTGATCGCCAGTATGGCTTTCGTAAGAAACGCTCTACTGGTGATCTCCTTTCCCTTCTCTCTGACTCTTGGTCCTCCACTCTTCGGCATTTCGGTAAATCTTTTGCTGTTGCGCTAGACATATCGGAAAGCTTTCGATAGAGTCTGGCACAAAGCTTTGATTTCCAAACTTCCCTCTTTCGGAATCTATCCTTCTCTCTGTGACCTTCTCTCTGATTTCCTTTCCGGTCGTTCTATAGCAGCTGTTGTAGACGGCCACCGCTTCTTCCCTTAAATCTATTAATAGTGGTGTTCCTCAGGTTTCTGTCCTATCCCCAACACTTTTTCTGTTTTTCATTAATGACCTTCTCTCTATTACTTCATCTCCTATCCACTCCTATGCTGATGACTCCACCCTTCATTACTCTTTTCAGTTTGAAAGGACGCCCCTCCTAACAGCAGTTACTAGATGCAAGGAGGGTTAGCCTTGGAGCAACTGACCTCTGATCTTTCTCGTATTTCAAATTGGGGCAGAGAAAACATGGTCGTTTTCAATGCCTCAAAAACTCAATTCCTTCATCTCTCCACTCGACACAATCTTCCACACAACTATGATATCTTCTTCGAAAACACACAACTCAAGCCTTCATCTGTTCTTAATATTCTTGGTGTTTCTTTTTCTTGTGATCTTTCTTGGAAAGATCACATTACTTCTCTTTCTAAACAAGCTTCTAAGAGGTTGGGTGTTCTGAGGCGCCTTCAGAATTACTTCACGCCACCCCAGTTGCTTGCTCTGTATAGGGGTGTTGTTCGCCCCTGTATGGAGTATGCTTCGCACATCTGGGGTGGTTCCACACATACAGCTCTCTTTGAGAAGGTGGAGTCTAGGGCATTTCGTCTCATCAACTCTCCTGCTCTTACTAACTCTCTTCAATCTCTTTCTGCCCGTCGAATTGTTGCGTCACTCTCTCTTTACTATCGCTATTACAACGGACGCTGCTCTTCTGAACTCTCCCGTCGCATACCTCTTCCATTGAGAAGAGCTCGTGCGACACGCTTTTCTTCACAGTCTCATCCTTTCTCTGTCCAACTCTCCGACCCCAGACTTAACCACTATGCTCAGTCTTACATATACTCTACCGGTATAGTCTGGAATACACTCCCTTTATCTGTTTTCCCAACTTCCTTTGACATGCATACTTTCAAACGCCGTGTATCTGGACACGTCGGCCACCATCGATCAGGATAGATCTTTCCCAACTCCGGTGGAATTTGGTAGGCCTCTGGCCTTTGCCCACCTTTGGAGATATGAAATATATATATATATATATATATATATATATATATATATATATATATATATATATATATATATATATATATATATATATATATATATATATATATATATATATATATATATATATATATATATATATATAACCATGACTCACGGACAGAGCCCTTTTCAAGTAGGGAGCATAATTTAAAAAAAAAAAAAAAAAAAAAAAAAAAACACACACACACACACACCCAATCCTGAACCTAACGTAGATTCCTCATGTAGACGCAGACATAGCATTTAGAAAGAGACTTTAAATTCAGCAGGGAAAACAGAAGATAGAGAGTTCCACAGAACAGAGGTGGCTGGAAAGGAAGATGTACCACAACGTCAAGTCTTGAGTTTACAATGCTCACACAAAGTTCATGCGCAAGCAAGGTACACCTTGTGCTGTTTTGGTGACCCAGTGGTGGTGTAATTCGAGAGGTCAACTCCCTTGAGCACCAGCCGTTGTAGTACCTATAGAAAAGAGAAGGTTCGCCAACGTCACCTCGCAGAGAAAGGGAGTTTGAAAGTAGTGGACAGTTTATTAACCTTTTGCCTTAGACTCAATCTTTTCCAAAAGAAGGGTTTAACTGGAACCACCCTAAATGTTAGAACAGTACTCCTTGGAAAAAATATAAGACCTTTAAATAATTGAAGTAACTGTTTAAAAGAATAAAAAATGCTGCAATCTGAACAGGACTCCCAGCTTTTTTGAGGCCACCTTATCAACCTTTGTGATAAGATGTTTCCAAGATAATTTATTGTTTATGTTCAGACCAATAATATTTATGTTGTTCACAGGCGAGACGGGAGAGCCGTCAATGGAAATAGGAAAGTTGGGACGTGTTTTGAGAGAGATGTGAATTTGAGTTTTCAAAGAGTTGAATTTCACAAAGTTACGGTGACCCCTCTGGGAAATCCCATCCATATCGACAAAATTGGAATCGGAAAATTGAAGACGAGAAGCAACTCTAGAAGCGAAAGAGGGAGCAGATTTGAGATGCGTAGATGAATGAGAGTTGATTCGTCGGCATAAGAATGAACAGAGTTAGGAGTAAGATGAAAAGTAAGAATAAAGTAGGAGATAGAACAGAACCCTGAGGAAACACATAATTTATATATATATATATATATATATATATATATATATATATATATATATATATATATATATATATATATATATATATATATATATATATATATATATATATATATATATATATAATATATATCATGTACAGTCGTCAACAGAAGGTCGTTCCTATTAGGCTGGAAATAAATATTTATATAAAATGGAAATCATTTCATAAGAGCTCTATTTTGAATTAAGAGAAAATAAAAACATTGAGCGGGGCTTAATTGAACTGTGATTGGCTGAACCTGAAATGATCCCCATTTTATATAAATATTTATTTCCAGCTTTATAGGAAGGAACTTCTGTTGACGACTGTACCTCGGTTACCATCTTAATATGTTACTAATGGATTAAATTTGGGATTAAGATAAAAATAAACTATTTAAGAAAACGAACCAAATGGTATGAAGGAAATGGCGTGAAAATAAATTGAAACTCAGTTTTGTGTATTTCCAAAAATTACTTTTAGTGGAAAGCAATATATCATTGTTCTGGAAACAAAAGTATCGAGAAGCGACATAGCAAAATATTACTATTATTAATTAAAAATTATATAATTTAATTAAGTAATGAAATAAATGAACAATTAAGTATAACAAAGAGTTACCTGTCCTGGTTTGATCAAAATCGGATCTGCAGTTAGAGAGATATAGAATATAAGACAAAAAATTTAATTAACGATCAATTAGTATTTAATCAATTGAAAATTTGGAAAATCAAGAAAACAATGTTTCGTACTGTTCGAAATTCAACAGCCAATGATAGTTAACATTAAAAAAATGTAAGCCATTGGGATTAAGTTACTTTAAAAAAAAATGTGGTATCGGTATCGGTTATTTTTAGGCTATACCGATACCTGAAAGCTCGATGCCGATACCTAAAAATATACCGATATTCACCGATACCGATACTTCTCTCCATCCTTAATATATATATATATATATATATATATATATATATATATATATATATATATATATATATATATATATATATATATATATATATATATATATATATATATATATATATATATGCACAAATTTTTTTAGCTTGACCGGGTTGGTCAATTGACTATCAAAGAGAGTCGAACAAAATGTAACGGATTAAAAAGTAACAGGAAAAATAACTTAAGTTACTCGGTACGTTACAGTTAAAGAAAGTAACAAGTCCTTTATTCAAAAACTAATTCCGTTAGTAACGGAGTAAAGGATCTGTGCCCACCTCTGTATATATATTTCACTGTTCACTTTTTCACTCCCGTTGGATGATGCCCGCTACAATTCTTACATAAATACGCAATTCACATACACACGCACGCACGCACACTCTCAATCCCTCACCACCGCCCTCCATCTGTCCTCCCTCTGTCCTCCGCAACTCTCCTACCCTCTCAAAACCCAAACCCCTTTTCGTAAAAATCTCCCTCACTCCATCCATCTATCCATTTCCACTTTGCCCTTTCTTCCCCCTATTTCCCTCCACTTCAGACCTAAGAACTTTGTGCTCGCTATCCTGTGCTCATCCATTCTTCTTATGGTACATGTCCAAGCTACCTAAGTATACTCTCTTCTCCTCACTCTAATTTTCCCCTTCTCCATCCACAGATCTACCTTACTCTTTCGTTTCTAATACTATCTACCCCTCTCAAACCGCATATCTCTCTTAATCCCTTTATCTCAAACACATGCAATCTTTTCCTGGCCTTAGAATTGATCATCCATGTTTCACACTCATACATTACAGATGAAAAACACATAATCTTAAACATTCTTTCCTTTATTTCTTTCGGTATTCTCCCCTTTTTCCATTCTTCCATTAATCCTTCAATTACTTTTATTCCTTCTACTATTCCATTCTTTATTTCCTTTTCCATCCCTCTCTTTATTTCCTTTTCCATCCCCCTCTTTTCCCTTTACCAACATTCTTAGGTATTTGAACTCTTTCATCGCTTCGAATTTCCCTCCCCACCCCCACCTCTACACCTCGACATTCCTTCTACGTCATCATCTCATCTCCGCCACAATATTATTACTTTACTTTTCGCTGGAGATACTCAAACCCTTCTTCACGCATTTCCCCACAAATTCTCACACCAACATTTTCAACTTTCCCTAGACTCTGCCACCAACACCGCATCATCTGCATACAGCAAGACATTTACGTCCCATTCACCCTCCACACTTCTCAGCCTAATACCCATCTCTTCTCTCATCATTCCCCTAACTACATCATCCATCAACAAATTAAACAACCTTGCGACATTACACATCTCTGTCTCAGCCCCACTCCTATTTTAAACCAATCGGTAAGCTCCCATTTCACCCTCTTCTTGGCTGCACAATTTTCTTAAAAGACCTTGATCCCTTTCAGTAATCTCCCTCCCACCCCACACTCAATACCTCAAACAATTTCTTCCTACATACCTTATCATATACTTTCTCCAAATTCATAATATATACATACCCCACTTAATTCTAGCACAATTTCTCACCGATCATCCAGAGTGTTAACACCTTGCCTGCACATCCCCTAACCTTTCTAAAACCGTTTTTTTTTTCACATCCGCCCCTCTAATGTCAGTTCTTTTACTCTTGACACTAATACTCTCCCAGATATCTTTAATGTTACACTTAACGAATTCATCCCCCTTTAATTCCCACACCATCTCCCCATATAGTCCATCCGTATCTGCATACTTTCCCTTTTCCACTTTTCCTACTGCTACTTCCACCTCTTTATTACTGATGCACCTCTCTTCTTTCTAAGTTATTGCCTCCCAATTATTCCTTACCATCCCATATCTCCAATTACTCTTCCCCCATTCAACAATCCACTAAAGTACCTCCTCCATCTGTCTTCTACCTCTTTATCACCTTATATTAACTCACCATACTCCCTTTCACACTCTCTTCCTGCTCTTCTCCTCCTCTCCTCTCTGTTTACTTCCTTCCAAACCATTTTCTTTCCTTAAAGTTTTTTTTTTTTTTTTTTGCTCTCTTTGTTGCTTTAAACAAAGGAGTCGGAATTCAAAATACTGAAATGTATTATTTTAGAGATAAAATTAAAATACTTAATGATCGTAAAACTTAGACAAAAGTTCGTTGTTTCTATGATATTTCTATTTACGCTGTCGATATAATATCGTATTTAGGTTTATGTTTTATGGAATTTTAGAAGAATTCCAAAATTTATTTAACATTAATTTTTTCCAAATTATTTAAAAATATCCAGTCGTACTTATTACAGTAAGTATATGAACATTTCACACAAACTTTAGTTTTTTTTTCTTCATTTTTCAGATTTGATTGATATTGTCAAGGATCAGTTATATGGTGCTGACTATATCGAAGATGAAGACCCCACAAAGTATATGTCACAAAAGACAGGAAGGGGACCTCTTGGGGAGGAATGGATTAAGGAGTATTGGGAGGAGTGTAAGGTTTGTTGGCTATTTAAATAACACTTATATATATATATATATATATATATATATATATATATATATATATATATATATATATATATATATATATATATATATATATATATATATATATATATATATATATATATATATATATATATATATATATGGAGGAGGATGTAGCGCAGTCTGAAGCCATGAAAGTACCACCCACTGGGCTTGACAAGCAGGGTGATAGGGAGGGTTAAACCAGTCCGTTGCCCTTTGTTTCGTTCCTTTTCGCGTTTCATTTTCTCAGTTGGTCTCTAGTGTACCTTGACTCAAATTTGAGTGCCTATCCTCCCACAACCTTCCCCCTCTTCACATGTATCCTACAAATTTAGAGGCGCTTATACCTACATTACCTATTAAAAGTAAATCAAAATAGTGAAACAAATCTACACCTTCTCCCATCACCACTTGGTAGTTGGTGGCCTCCGGTGATGTGGTTGGTGCCACCAAGACCTTGTTGCCGACTTGATCTGGTGCACGGTCTTCTTTTTTCATTAATTTCTGCAACATTCGCGGTCCTTGGTCGAATACCACCTCTCTTCTAGACCTCATCTCTTGTTCTTAACTGAAACTCAGATGTCTGAATGCTTAGACAGCAAACCCTACTTAGTTTCCTCCTACAATCTCTATCCTCAATTTTCTGCCAAAGGCGGATGTTGAACATATGTGCACAACGATGTTGTTTGTTCTCGTGTCTATTTTGGAGTCTTCTGAATTCTCTACATTATTGCTTAAACTTTCTTGCAACTCTACAACTAAATTCAATTGTTCTGTCTACTTATCTCCTAATTCTACTGACTATCCAAAATTCTTCGATTATCTTCACTCCAAAATAGAACACATTCTTTCGTCTTCTCTTTTCTCCGAAATCATTAATTTAGGTGATTTCAATGTTCACCACCGCCAATGGCTTTCATCTAGTTCTCATGATCCAGCTGGGGAATTCGCCTACCACTTTTCTATACAGAACCACCTTGAGTAGTTGGTGCATCTCTCTACTCGTATCCCTGACCTCCTTGGTGATGAACCCAACATACATGGATCTATTCCTTACTTCTTATCCTTCTCCTTACACTGTTAAACTCTTTCCTCCTCTGTGTTCGTCCGATCACCTTTTTATCTCTGTCTAGTCCTGTCTCTTCAAGTTTTTCGGAAGAACTGCCCCCTCCTTCGGCAATAAGAAGTTTCCAGCATTTCTGTGCCACTAACTGGTCTAACTTGCGGTTGTACTTTTCTGATTTTCCATGGAATGATTACTGCTTCTGTGGGAAGGGTCCCTCTAGGTGTGCAGAGCGCATAACCGAGTTGATTCTCCCTGGCATGGAGCCGTACATTGCATATTATTTCCCTTCTACTAAACCTAATAAACCTTGGTTTAACTCTGCTTGTTCTCGCACTATGCTACATCCAGGGTTTAACGTAGTCTTCAAACTCCAGAAATACACGCAACTTATATTTCATCCCGGAATCGTTCAAAATCTATCCTTTGTAACACTAAAAACTGTTTTCTACGTAAAAAATGCATTAATCTTTCCGGTTCATCTTCACTTTCTTTCTGGCATTTTGCAAAAAATGTTAACTCTAACTTTGCTTTTTTCATTTTCCCTCCTTTAGTATCTTCTGACGGTTCAACTGCCGTTTTGCCTTCCTCTAAAGCTGAACTCTTCGCTCAAACTTTTGCCTCAAATTCAACCTTAGACGATTCCCGAGCTGTTCCTACTCTTTCAACCCCCTAAAACTCATTTATTCCTAAAATTGTAATTTCTTTCACAGACTTCATTTATGCTCTCTCTGAGTTTAGCACTAAGAAGGTGTATGGCTTTGATGGTATCCTTCATGTGATTCTCAAAACTTGTGCTTCCGAGCTTGCACCCTGCCTTGGTAAACTATTTCGTTTATTTCCTTCTACTTCTACCTTCCCTTCTTGCTGTAAACCTGTGATCATTCAGCCTGTGCCAAAGAAAGGGAATATATCTCAATTTTCAACCCACTAACTACCGTTCAATTTCTTTAACTTCCGTTCTTTCTAAAGTTTTCGAATCTTTCCTTAACAGGAAGATTTGGATACATCACAATTCTTCTAATCTTATCTTTGAACGTCGATATGGATTTCGTAAGAAACACTCTTCTGTGATCATCTTTCCCTTCTCTTTGACTCTTGGTTCTCCGCTCTTCGGCATTTCGGTGAATCTTTTGCTGTCGCGCTGGAAATATCGAAAGCTTTCGAAAGAGTCTGGCACAAAGCTTTGATTTCCAAACTTCCCTCTTTCGGAATCTATCCTTCTCTCTGTGGCCTTCTCTCTCTTTTCCTTTCTGTTCATTCTATAGCTGCTGTTGAAGACGGTTGCCGTTCATCCTATAAATCTATTAATAGTGGTGTTCCTCAAGGATCTGTCCTATCCCAACACTTTTATTGCTTTTCATTAATGACCTTCTCTCTATTACTTCATCTCCTATCCACTCCTGTGCTAATGATTCCACCCTTCATTACTCTTTTCAGTTTGAAAAGCGCCTTTCCCAACAAGTTACTAGACGCAAGAAGGGTGGCCTTGGAGCAACTAACCTCTGATCTATGTTGCACTTCAAATTCGATAGAGTCTGGCACAGAGCTTTGATTTCCAAACTTCCCTCTTTCGGAATCTATCCTTCTCTCTGTGACCTTCTCTCTGATTTCCTTTCCGGTTGTTCTATAGCAGCAGTTGTAGACGGCCACCGCTCTTCCCTTAAATATATTAATAGTGGTATTCCTCAGGTTTCTGTCCTATCCCCAATACTTTTTCTGCTTTTCATTAATGACCTTCTCTCTGTTACTTCATCTCCTATCCACTCCTATGCTGATGACTCCACCCTTCATTACTCTTTTCAGTTTGAAAGGTGACCCTCTCAACAACAGTTACTAGATGCAATGAGGGTTGCCTTGGAACAGCTGACTTCTGATCTTTCTCGTATTTCAATTGGGGCAGAGAAAACATCATCGTTTTCAATTTCTCAAAAGTCAATTCCCAGGTATCTCTACTCTACACATTCTTCCACACAATTATGATATCTTCTTCGAGAACACAACCCAAGCCTTCATCTCTCCTTAATATTCTTGGTGTTTCTTTTTCTTGTGATGTTTCTTGGAAAGATCATTGCTTCACTTTCTAAACAAGCTTCTAAGAGGTTGGGTGTTCGAAGGCGCCTTTAGAACTTCTTCACACCACCCACCTCTATATTGAGTTTGCCTTATACATCTAGGTTGGTTCCACTCATACACCTCTCCTTGAACAGGTGGAGTCTAGGGCATTTTTCTTATCAACTTTCCTACTCTCACTAATTTTCTCCAATCTCTTTCTGTCCGTTGAATTGTTGCGTCACTTTTTCTATTCAATCACTATTACAACGATTACTGCTCTTCCAAACTGTCTATTCACATACCTCCGCCTTTGAGTTAAGCTCGTGTGACTCGTCTTTCTACACAGTCTCATCCTTTCTCAGTCTAACTCTCTGACCCCAGACTTAACCGCTATGCTCAATCTTACATGTACTCTATTGGTAAAGTCTGGAACATACTTCCTTCATCAATTTCCCAAATTCATATGACTTACACATCTTGTATCGCAGCGTCTCGGGAAATGTCGGCCTTTAATCTGACCAGGATCCCGATTTGCTCCTTTCTCTGGTGGAGATTTGGTAGACCTCTTGCCTTTGCCCGAGATGTAAAATAATATATATATATATATATATATATATATATATATATATATATATATATATATATATATATATATATATATATATATATATATATATATATATATATATATATATATATATATATATATATATATATATATAGAGATGGGCATCGTTACATGAAATTGGGTAGCGTTACCGTTACTCGTTACTTGAGAGGAAAAGGTGTAGCGTTACCGTTACATCGTTACATTTTAAAATCCTTTGAAGCGTTACCGTTACTCGTTACATGTAACGCGTTACTTTTGGTCAGTTTCGGGCTTAATTATTAGTTTACAGTTTTCGTACATGATCATATGTATACATATTTACTGCTGACGATTAAATCATTGGATTAACTAACAGTTTTTAAACTTTTATTCAAAAAGTGCAATTTATATTACTATCATTGACCAAATAATATAAAAATTGTTTTTAAAATTGTTATATATATTTTAAGTTTCATTATATAAGTTTAGTGCAATAAATGATATACATTTATGGAATTTAGTGATGCAATATTATCCATATTTGAAATTTTTTATAATTTATTTTATTAATAAACGTATAAGATTATCTGAATTGTGCTTCACTTTGAACCCTAGTTAGCCGATCTTCTTTCAACATTGTTTAATTTTATTGGACGGTATGCAAAGTATTAAGAGTAGATATTATTAATATTAATAATGATAATGGAAATAATAAAAAAAATTGACAGTAATAATGTATTGTAAAGTTAGGTAATTATAATAATAATAATAATAATAATAATAATAATAATAATAATAATAATAATAATAATAATAATAATAATAATAGTAATAATTAAGATCTATTTAAACATAGTTAATCACTTAATAATAAATGATAATAATTTTCAGTAACCATATTGAGCATAAATAAAATTAAAAAAGAAAGACAAGGATTTTATTTAAAGTAACTTAATATATATATATATATATATATATATATATATATATATATATATATATATATTTTTATAATATATATATATATATATATATATATATTATATTATATATTATTTTTTTTTTTTTTTTTTTTTTACAGAACGCCACCACTCACAGGCAGAGCCCTTTTCAAGGAGGGGGCACACACACATGCACAAAGCTCATTCAAACACACACACTAACACAGCCCTCAGGTGGGCGCAGACGGAAGACTTGAAGAGTGGAAGATTAAATACAGGAGGAAAAATAAATGATGGTAGAGAGTTCCACAGAATAGAGGTGGCTGGAAAGAAGGAGGTACCACAACGGGCTAGCCTGGGATTTCCTACGTCCACACAAAATTGGTGCGAAAGCAGGGCACCCCTCGTGCAACGAGGACGACGCAACGGTGGAGGAATGCGAGAGGCCAATTCCCTCGAGCACCTGCCATTGTAGTACCTGTAGAAAAGAGATAGCGCACCAACGTCACGTCGCAGAGACAGAGGGTCAAGTGAGTTTGAAAGTAGGGGACAGTTTATTAATCTCTTAGCTTTTGACTCAACCCTATCCAGAAGAGAGGAGGAGCCGGAGCCCCCCCAAATGTGAGAACAGTACTCCATATAAGGACGAATAAGACCCTTATATATTTGGAGTAACTGCTCAGAAGAAAAAAATTCTCGCAATCTGAACAGGACTCCCAGCTTCTTAGCAACCATTGTAATATGTGGTTTCCAAGACAGTTTGTTGTTTATGTTTAGACCAAGAAGGTTAATGTTATTTATAGGTGAGACGGGAGAGCCATCGAAGAGGTTTGGAAAGTTAGGAGGTGTTTTTGAGAGGGAGATGTGAAGAAGTTGAGTTTTTAAAGAGTTGAATTTTACAAGGTTGCTATGACCCCACCAGGAAATCCCATCCAGATCGGCAAGAATGGAATCGGAAAGTTGAAGACGAGAAGCAAGTCTAGAAGCAAAAGAGGGAGCAGATTTAAAATGAGTAGAAGAATGCAGAGTTAAATCATCAGCATAAGAGTGAACAGAGTTAGAAGTGCAGTGGAGAAGATCGTTAATGAAAAGTAAGAATAAAGTTGGAGATAAAACAGAACCCTGAGGAACACCACAGTTGACAGAAAAGGAGGAAGAGGTCGCTCCATCTACAACTGCCGAAATGGAACGATCTGAGAGAAAACTAGACAAGAGTAAGCAAAGAGAAGGAGGAAACCCAAAGGAAGGAAGCTTAGAGAGTAGCGACGCATGCCATACCCGGTCGAAAGCCTTGGATATGTCAAGCGCCACCACACAAGACTCCCCGAAGTCCCTAAGGGACTATATATATATATATATATATATATATATATATATATATATATATATATATATATATATAATAATAATAATAATATATATATATATATATATATATATAATAATAATAATAATAATAATAATAATAATAATAATAATAATAATAATAATAATAAAATCACCTTCCCCCAGGTAGGACTAAGTCCTGTCAGTGGGATCTTTCGAGGAAGATCCCTGGGTTTCAAGGGCCCACTGCGGATACCGCTGGCTGGGCCAGGCCTATCGCGGATGCCGGAGATTATTTCCATCAGTGGCAAGAGCACTCCACTGATGTACTCGTTTAACGACTGAGTCATTCGGAGCTATGCGCAAGGAGAAATCGCTCACATTTCCCGCTCCGGCCAGGCCTCGAACCCTGGACCTCTCGGTTGCTATCACGAGTGCTCGATCAACTGAGCTACGGAGCCGCATATATATATATATATATATATATATATATATATATATATATATATATATATATATATATATATATATATATATATATATATATATATATATATATATATATATATATATATATATATATATATACAATTTGCTCTTGCAACAATGGCTATATTTGCTCTAGGCTCGTGTAAAGCTTGTGTAGACCTAGATCGTGATTGTTATAAATTTATATATATATTAGAGGTGGACCGGATATCCGCATCCGCATCCGCAACTGCGGATATCCGCATCATTTTTCCAATATCCGCATCCGCGGATATCCGCATCCGCGGATATCCGCAATTGGATATCCGCAACCGCATCCGCATGCGCGGATAGTAAAAAATTACGTATCATGCAATCGATAAAAACTTTCAAAGGCAAAACTTTGTATTGAATGCAGAACCTCTTTCTGAGCGCCATACAGGCGACTATCTTGAAACTGTATTTGAAAAGATGCTGACAAAATGGAAGATTTCATTA
>SEYY01000058.1:207399-225174 GCA_009176605.1 Armadillidium nasatum | reverse complement strand
TAGTAAAAAATTACTATCCGGTCCACCTCTAATATATATATATATATATATATATATATATATATATAATATATATATATATATATATATATATATATATATATATATATATATATATATATATATATATATATATATTATATATATATATATCTTACCTTATTTTGGTATATTTTCTCAGATTTATAATATTTTGAATAGTTTTGGATTAGAATACTATTCTTACTTGATGGTCTTTATTGTTATTTAAATATTTCACATGGATTTTACATTATTCAAAAGCTAAATTCAAAATGGAGTGTGTCAGCGTTATTCTACACTTCCCTCTTTCGGTATCTATCTTTCTCTCTGTGATCTTCTCTCTAATTTCCTTTCCGGTAGTTCTATATCAGCTGTTGTAGGTGGCCATCGTTCTTCCTTCAGATCTATTAATAGTGGTGTTCCTTAGAGTTCTGTCCTTTCTCCAGCACTTTTTCTGCTTTCATTAATGACCTTTTTTTTTTACCTCATCTCCTATCCACTCCAATGCTGATGACCACCCTTCATTACTCCTTCCAGTTTGAAAAACGCCCCACCCATCAGCAGTTGATAAACTCGAGAAGGGTAGCCTTGGAGCAGCTAACCTCTGATCTTTCACGTATTTCTAATTGGGGCAGAGAAAGCATGGTTGTTTTCAATGCCTCAAAAACTCAATTCCTCCATCTCTCCACTCGTCACAATCTTCCACACAACTATAATGTCTTCTTCGAAAACACACAACTCAAACCTTCATATATTCTTAATATTCTTGGAGTATCCTTTTCTCGCGATCTTTCTTGGAAAGATCACATTACTTCTCTTTCTAAACACGCCTCTAAGACGTTGGGTGTTTTGAGGCGCCTCTAGTATTATTTCACCCCACCGCAGCTGCTTGCTCTGTATAGGGGTTTTGTCCGTCCCTGTATGGAGTATGCTTCGCACGTCTGGGGTGGTTCCCCTCAAACAGCTATCCTTGAGAAGGTGGAGTCTAGGGCTTTTCGTCTCACCAACTCTCCTGCTCTTACTAACTCTCTCCAATTTTCTGCCCGTCGAATTGTTGCGTCACTCTCTCTTTACTATCGCTATTACAATGGACACTGCTCTTTTGAACTCTGCCATCGCATACCTACTCCATTGAGAATAGCTCTTGCGTCACTCCTTTCTACACAGTCTCATCCTTTCTCTGTCCAACTCTCCGACCCCAAACTTAACCGCTATGCTCAGTCTAACATATACTCTACTGGTAAAGTCTGGAACACTCTCCCTTTATCTGTTTTCCCAACTTCCTTTGACTTGCACACTTTCAAACGCCGTGTATCTGGACATGTCGGCCTCTATCGACCAGGATTGATTTTCCCAACTCCGGTGGAATTTGGCAGGCCTCCGGCCTTTGCCCACCTTAGGATATATATATATATATATATATATATATATATATATATATATATATATATATATATATATATATATATATATATATATATATATATATATATATATATATATATAAAACAAATCCTCCATAACCCTTATAACAACAGACAAACACATATCCAACACCCACCCACAAGTCCTACTAAACAACACCCCCATACCCCTCAACAAAACCCCAAAAATTCTCGGCCTAACATTTGACACTCACCTCACTTTCTCCAAGCACATTCAAAATACCACATCAGCCGCAAACAGAAAACTCAACATCCTCAAAACAGTGGCCAACACAGACATAAACAACAACATACAAACCTCAATTGCTATCTACAAGCAATTTATACGCCCCACCATTAACTACGCCTCCCCTGTCTGGCACCCTCTGCTCTCCGACAAAAACTTAACGACACTCCAAATAACGCAAAATAAAGCCCTTCGCACCATCACTGGCTGCACACGCACAACCCCTCAACAACACCTACATAACGAAACCAAGATACTACCTATAAGGAATCACCTCGAAATGATAGGCACCCAATTTTACGCAAAAACACGTCTACCCACTCACCCATGTCACAATACTCTCCTACAACCTACCCCACAGAGACTAACACAGCCTCCATCGTCCACCGGCGCCCTTTACAAACAGATCCTAAATCACATACCCCCTCCTCCCCCCAATACCACAACAACTAAACATATACACACTCAACTAACACATTCATATATGATCAACAGACCTCCAAACAGCATCCTTAACGAAGCACCTCCCGAAATAAACACCAACTCCAACAACCTCCCAAGACACTTACAAATCTCACTAGCAAGATTGAGATGCGGGCACCACCCAAACTTACAAGTTTACAAACACAATTTCAATCTAAACCAGGCAACATCTTCCACTTGTACCAGATGCAAAAGGGCTCCGGAGACCGTGGAACACTTTCTTTTAGACTGTCCCTCCAACTATCGCCCCAAAATCTTCTGGGGCATCACTTCTTTGGAAGATCTCTGGTCGAGACCGTCTGCGGCGGGAGGCTTCATTAGCGAAGTGTGGCCGCCTCAACAGGGGGTGGTCAGGGGGTGAGAAGGTAAAAAAAAAAAAGGTATATATATATATATATATATATATATATATATATATATATCATGTACCTCGGTTACCATCTCAGTATATTACTAATGGATTAAAATAAAAATAAACTATTTAAGAAAACAAACCAAATGGTATGAAGGAAATGGCGTGAAAATTAATAGAAAAGCCGTTTTGTTCATTTCAAAATATCAATGTTCTGGAAACAAAAATATCGGGAAGCTACGTGATAAAATATTATGTAATACTATTCAGAAATTACATAATTTAATTAAGTAATTAAATAAATGAACAATTAAGTATAATAAAATGATCTGTAGTTACAGAGATATAGAATATAAACCAAAAAATGTAATTTACGATTAATTAGTAATTAATTTATTGAAAATTTGGATAATCAATGAAAACAATGGTTTTTGGTATTCGAAACTCTACCGGTAAAGAAATTGAATATTTAAAAAAAATGCAAGAAAGCGGGATTAAGTTGCTTTAAAAAAATCTGGTATCGGTATCGGTCAATTTTTACCGATACCGATACCTGAAAGTTCGATGCTGATACCGATACCTAAAATATACCGATACTTCACTCCATCCCTATATATATATATATATATATATATATATATATATATATATATATATATATATATATATATATATATATATATATATATATATATATATATATATATATATATATATATATATTATATATATATATATATTATATCCGCATCCGCATCCGCATGCGAGGATGCGGAGCATCCGCACAAAAATCAACATCCGCATCCGCATCCGCATTTTCGAAAATTCAACATCCGCATATCCACATCCGCATCCGCACTTTCGGAAATTCAACATCCGCATCCGCACTTTAAAATTCAACATCCGCATCCGCACTTTCAAAAATTCGACATCCGCATCCGCATCCGCAAATTAGAAAATATGACATCCGATCCATCACTATATATATATATATATATATATATATATATATATATATATATATATATATATATATATATATATATATATATATATATATATATATATATATATATATATATATATATATATATATATATATATATATATATATATATATATATATATATATATATATATATATATATATATATATATATATATATATATATATATATATATATATATATATATATATATATATAAAAGATGAGAATACTTGTGAGAGAGTTTGAAGGGAAATGTGCAAACAAGAGATTGAAATTCAATCCAGCGAAGAATAAAGTTATGAGGATTGGAGGTGGGGATGAGGAAATGTGGAGGAGGAATTGGTTTGTAGAAGTGTGAGAATGGAAACTTGAGGAGGTGAATGAATTCAAATATCTAGTAATGTTGGGTGGAAGGTAAGGGTGGGACGGAAAAAGGAATAAAAGGAATGAAAAGTATTGGGGGCCCTAAGAAAAGTATGGAAGAAAGGAAAAATTTCGAAAGAAATAAGAATAAGAATGTTTGAATGTATGTGTTCACCTTCTGTATTGTATGTGTGTGAAACATAGACGATAAGTGCTCGGTCGAGAAAAAGTTTCAATGTCTTTGAGATGAAAGATTTGAGAGCGATATATAAATTGAGAAGGATTGATAGGATTAGAAATGAAAGAATATGGGAGATGTGTAAATGGAAGAAGGGTGTAATGGATAGAGAGGAGGAGAATGTGCTAAAATGGTTTGGACATATGTGAAGAATGAAAAAGAACAGAATGGTTGGCAAGGTACGTAGATCCGATGTAGATAGGGGAAGGGGAGGGGGAGGGGAAGGCCGAAGTGGAGATGGATGGATGGAGTGAGAGTGATTTTGATGGAAGGAATTTGAGTTTAGACGAGGCAGAAGATTTGTAGAGACAGAGATGGAGGGAGGTGGTGAAAGCGTTGAAAGGCAATAATAGTTATGTTTGTAAGGGAATTGTGGCGGGCTCCTCACGGAAGTGGGAAAGGTGATAGTGAAATATATATATATATATATATATATATATATATATATATATATATATATATATATATATATATATATATATATATATATATATATATATATATATATATATATATATATATATATATATAATTAACATCTGCATCCGCATCCTCATCAAAATTAACATCCGCATCCGCATCCGCATCCTCATGAAAATTAACATCCGCATCCGCATCCGAACTTTTCGAAAATTCAAAATCCGCATCCGCATCCGCATCCGCACTTTTGAAAATTCAACATCCGCATCCGCATCCGCACTTTCGAAAATTCAACATCCGCATCCGTATCCGCATCCGCACTTCTCCAAAATTCAACATCCGCATCCGCATCCGCATCCGCAAATTGGAAAAAATGACATCCGATCCATCAATAGATATATATATATATATATATATATATATATATATATATATATATATATATATATATATATATATATATATATATATATATATATATATATATATATATATATATATATATATATATATATATATATTATTTATTTTTTTATTTATTTTTTTAAGTAGATATTAATGTTAAATTTAAATTGATACCGGCTCGTTCCTAACCGATAGAAATTTTTTTTTTTTTATTGAACTCATGAAGATTGAAACAAGATTGAAAGTATTCAATGAACAAAAGTTATATAGTTATTTTGTAGTCAGGCTAAACAAACTATTGATAAGTGATGTATTGTTGGTACACCGAGACTTTCCATTCGCCTTGCCCTAGTCTTAGTCTATTTTCTTCATTAATTTTTGCAATATTCACGGTGTTTAACATAATTTCCATTTTGTTTAACACCACCTCTCTTCATTTAAACCTAACCTCTTATTCTTGACAGAAACTCAAGTGCTGCATAATCTTTCTGTTTCTATCTTCAATTTTCAGCCAAAGGAGGTTGTTATGCATGTGTGTGCTACGATTTTATTTTCTCTTGTGTCTCAAATCTGAAGTCTTCTGAATTTTCCACCTTATGACTAAAGCTCTCTTTCCATTCTACATCTAAATTCATTTGTTCTGTTTATTTATCTCCTAATTTACTAACATCCTCAATTCTTTGATTATCTAAACTTCAAAACGGAGAACATCTATCTTCTTCCCCTTTCTCAGAAATTATCATATTAGGTGATTTCAATGTTCCCCCACATCAATGACTTTCTTCTAATTTTCATGATAAAGCCGGTGAACGTGCTTTTCAATTCTCCACCCAAAACGACCTTGAGTATTGGGTGCAGCTCTCTACTAGTATCCCTGATTGTCTCGGGGATAAACCCAATATTCTAGACCTTTTTTTAAACTCCTAATCGTAATCCTTATAATATCAAACTCTGTCCTCCTCTGGGTTCTTCTAATTGCTTTCTTATCTCTGTATCCTCATCAATCTTTTCAAGTCTTCCGCAAAAAAAACTTCCGTGTATTTTGAGGAAACGTTTGTGACATTTCGGTGACCAAGGTGGTTGGACTTTCGGTCGTACTTCTTTGATTTTCTGTAGAATGATTACATAGATCTGCAACCAAAAACCTGCATAAAATTTTTTAATTGTTTCCTATAGATTTTTGCATTCTGAATACCAAAAAAATACGTAAAAAGATCTGTCACATAAGGTTTTCTTGCAAAATTTGTTTATTTTTATTCGATGGATGTGTAATCTTTTATTGAACAAAATATCTTTTGATTTACCCTTGATTAACATTCTTGTTCATTAATCATTTTGTCGATGATAAATATATATATATATATATATATATATATATATATATATATATATATATATATATATATATATATATATATATATATATATATATATATATATATATATATATATATATCAGGGTTGGTGATTTCTTTAAAAAAATCAAAAAAATCAATAAATTAATGATTTTTTTGATTTTTTTGATTCTTTTGATTTTTTTGATTTTTTTAAAATATAATAAAACTGGTTTTTTTTATTTGTTTTATTTTGTCATATTTTTTGATACATAATGATATAACAGATATATTAGTTCCTTCTTACTGTGTTAAAAAAATTTAAAGTAGTTTATATATTAGAAATATAATATTCCTTAATATTTGGTTCAAGATTTCATATAGGGTAATACAAGAATCTGATCTTCATTAATATAATTTATCCAATATAGAACTGTTAGAGTTTAGAATTCCTAATATATTTTCAATCAAATCTTCAACAAAATTTTATTGAGCTTTAATCTAATGCAATTTGAGGTTATAGACAAAAGAGAAAACAGAAAAGACAATTCTTTCTAATTTTCAACCATTTAAATTTTTATACAACATTATAAGAAAACAAAATTTAAGCACTTTTGATGCTTAATCATTAATCCATAAATTAAATACATAACTTGCATATATATATATATATATATATATATATATATATATATATATATATATATATATATATATATATATATATATATATATATATATATATATATATATATATATATATATATATATATATATATTTTGCAAGTTATGTATTTAATTTATGGATTAATGATTATGCATCAAAAGTGCTTAAATTTTTTTTCTTTTATAATTTATATAGAGGAGTATTGTTTTCTTATAATGTTGTATAAAAATTTAAATGGTTGAAAATTAAAAGGAATTGTCTTTTCTGTTTTCTCTTTTGTCTATAACCTCAAATTGCATTAGATTAAAGCTCAATAAAATTTTGTTGAAGATTTGATTGAATATATATTAGGAATTCTAAACTGTAACAGTTCTATATTGAATAAATTATATTAATGAAGATCAGATTGTTGTATTACCCTATATGAAATCTTGAACCAAATATTAAGGAAGTTATATTTCTAATATATAAACTACTTTAAAGTTTTTTAACACAGTAAGAAGGAACAAATATATCTGTTATATCATTATGTATCAAAAAATATGACAAAATAAAACAAACAAAAAATAAAGTTTTATTATTTTTTTAAAAATCAAAAAAATCAAAAAAATCAAAAAAATCAAAAAAATCATGATTTTTTCATAAAAAAATCAATTGATTTAATCAACTGATTAAATCAATTTGATTTAATCAATGCCAACCCTGATATATATATATATATATATATATATATATATATATATATATATATATATATATATATATATATATATATATATATATATATATATATATATATATATATATATATATATATATATATAATGACTAAAGCATTTGCTCAGAATGCCGGTATAGTCATGTCCTGACGTGTTTCGGTTTGCTATTTTAAGAATTTGCTTTTATTTTTATTTTCTGCATTATTACTAGTTCAGCATTCAAGCGTGACAGTACAATTCTCTGTGTTAATAGTTTATATTCTTGCGATATGTCGAAGAAGCTGTGCTATTTCTCCTGATAACTTTTCATTTATATTTGGCGTATATACTATTAAAGCTCAACAAGGAAACCTAAGCGATTTTATAAAGAAAGTATATTTCATGTGCTTCAAACTAAAACTTGGGGATCAAGACAAGACCTGGGTCCCCCCATAAGTTGTGTTGGAAATGCGAAGAACAACTCCGCAATGGTACAAAGGTAAAATTAATAGTTTCCGCTTTGCCATCTCTTTGAAGTGGCGTGAACAACAGAACCACAGTTACGACTGCTACTTTGTTCGGTTGACGCTAAAAGTTTCAAAACAAAATAACTTACCCAAGCGTTAATTCAGCCATTCGTCTCGTGCTTCACTCAATTGAAATGCTGGTACCACTTCCACAGTATAATTTGGATGGTATTAGATTGGATTCAGAAGAAGAAAATGCAGTGCCAACACAGGAAGATTCTGTGTATGAATTTTCTGTTCATGATGGGCCTCAGCTTTTTTCCCAGAATGAATTAAACGATCTTGTTAAAGATTTAGGACTTACAGAAGATGCCGATGAATTGTTGGATTCAAGACTCAAGAATAAAAACCTTCTGTTACCTTCAACGTCTTTTTCGTGGTACAGACATAAAGAAATAGAAGGATTCACATAGTTTTCTGTAAAGAGGGGAATTTTGTGTTCTGTAGTGACGTCTCTTGCCTTATGAGGCAATTTGAAATAGAATATGAATTAGCCCAATGGCGCTTATTTATAGATTCGTCCAAAACAAGCCTAAAAGCATTCTTGCTGCATAATGGAAATAAATTTGCATCACTTCCAGTTGGACACTCGGTGCATCTGGAAGAAAATTATAAGGATTTGCTCCAATTCTTGAGAAAATCAAGAATGAAGTTCATCGCTGGATGATGTGTGGAGATTTTAAAATTCTAACCATGTTGTTGGGCCAACCGTCAGGCTATGAAAAATGTTCCTGCTTTCTGTGCTTCTGTGATAGTCGAGCCAGAGACCCTCATTGGGAAAAAACTAGCTGGCTACTTCGAGACACCCTAACTCCTAGTGAAAAGAACACCATCAAGAAAGCCTGGTTCCTAGGGAAAACGTCCTCTTATCACCTCTTTATATCAAATTGGAACTAATAATACAGTTTGTTGAATCTCTACCAAAAGATGGAAATTGTTTCAAGTATCTATGTTCCAAGTTCCCAAAACAGAAAGGACTAGTAGTGAAACATAAGTTAAGAGAGTTTACGAATTGGTTAGGACGATCCGGAATGTTTGTTGGTTCCTTAATCAGTTGCTCCAGATCGTTTAGAATGCTGAATGATTCGCCCTCCTCTCCTCCTGGATCAGCATGAGAGGAACCCAACCATTCAGTGTTGCGTACATTGAAATTCCCTAAATAGAGGACCTCAGTATTTGGATGTGAAGATGTAACAGTCTCGAAAGAAGTAGTTAGGTATTCAAAAAATGTGGAAAATCTGTTCAATTGGGAGAACAGTAGCAGAAACACAATATTATCATAGTGGTAGTTAGAAAGATTTTAAGCCACAGAACATCGAAGTTAGGAGATTCAAGATTCACAAGACGTGTTACCGGAGTATTGGTATTTACGTAGGCACAAACTCCAATCTTAGATCTGAAATTGTGAAATAAGTTACAGTTTGATATATTAAAAAAGTTTGAGGAAGAATTCTTTGATATCTGGGGCTCAGACAATAGCAAAAGGTTAGGACGGGAACTAGAGAGGTAGTATTCCACAGAGGTCAAATTAGAAAGTAAGCCACGGACTTTGGTAAAGTGTATATAGAACCCTCGCCTGCGCACACCCGCATTTCTACACACCCAATCTCGATTTAATTAGACAAAGAAACGAACAAGCGAACAGACAAACAAAGATTCAAACAGACAGACAGACAAACAAAAAAGCAAACAAGAAACAAAGTAAAACTGAAATAAAACTTACATTTGAAACCTAAATTTTAAAACTGTAAAATAAATTGAAATCAAAAGTTTAAGCTTAAAATAGTCCTAAACAATTTCAAATTAAAAATTCAAAGTGTATCAGAAGGAAATAATTTTCGTTCTCGGAAAATAAAACTTCCTAATAATAAAACCTGTAATAAGCGAAAATTAAAAAGTTAAAACTAGAACTTATATTTAAAAATGGCGATGATCCACGTAGCAAATATTTAGTATTGAAGAATATTGATCGCTTAAAACACAAGTTAATGCATTACAAAAAAAAACAAAAAAAAAACATATTTTTGCTCAACACAAACACATGATATGAAAAAAAAATAAGTAAATAAATATAACTTTAATGTTATAAACCCATTATAAGAGAGCGCAAACATCATTATTCGACAAAAGCTAAACTATATATCTGATTCCGTATTTCCAGAGTCCATGAATAAAAGTGAATAGAGAAGCATAGGATTCATTTCAAGTCGTAGTGCATAAGGTTTTTGGAAATAACAAAGATCCGGATTTCAAAAACATTGTAAAACACATTCTAACTGCATTCAAAGCTCAAACCTGCAACATGAAGCTTAATAATTCATTTTTTGTATTCACACATAGACTACTTTCCTGAAGACCTAGGAGACTACAGTGAGGAGCAGAGGGAAAGATTTCAGCAGGATGTTATGGAAATGGAGAGGCACCATCAGGTTAGATGAGATGTTAATATGATGGATGAATACTGTTGAATGCATAAAAGGGAAACTGCGAATTCTGGAAAACGTAAATGCATCAGAAGTTTGAAAGAGAAAAAACAAAGGTTTTACAGGCCAACAGAGTAAAATACTTTACATTTATGAACAACTGTGTTTTATGGAAAACAAATTTAAATGTTAAATTTTTTAATAAAATTATGCTTTTTTCATTTAGTAGTGTTGATTAATTACAATCCTTTTTATTGCTGTAAGAAAACTAAATACTTGATGGGATAAAATGATGATCATTTTCAGATTCAGTACTCTAAAATATATAAAGTTAAAAAAAAAAAAAAAAAAAAAACTATGCAGGTTTATTTATTTTTTTGCAGACCTGTGTTATCGCTTTGTAACACCAAAAACTCATTTCTCAATACAAAATGCAATAATTTTTCTGGCTCCTCTTCCTCTCTTTGAGGCAATTTGCAAAAAATGTCAGCTCAAACTTTGCCTCTTCCTCTTTCCCTCCATTAGTATTTTCTTTTAGCACAATTGCCGTTTTAACTTCTTCAGAAACTGAAATTTTTTCTCAGATTTTGCCATTAATTCAACTTTCAATGATTTCAGAACCATGCCTGCTCCTTAGACTCTCCCATCTCTGACTCATTTATGTCTAAAATTGTAATTTCTTTTAAAGAAGTAGATTTCTGCTCTCTCTTAGTTTTACACTAAAAAGGCGTACGGTATCGATGGTATCCCTCCTGTGGTTCTCAAAATTTGTGCTTTTTAGCTTCCACCTTGCATTGGCAAAATATTTCGTCTCTGTCTTTCTATTTCAACCTTCTTTTCTCACTTGAAACATGCTCTCATTCAGCATGTGCCGAATAGGGAGACATCTACCAACTCAGCTACCCTCTCATTTCTTGAACTTCCGTTCTTTCTAAAGTTTCTTGTTAAGAGTTGGAAAGATCTCAAATTTTCTAATCTTATCTCTGATCGCTAGTTTGTCTTTCGTAAAAACATTTTACTGGTCATTTTGTTTCCCTTCTCTCTGACTCTTGGTCCTCCTCTCTTTGGCATTTCAGTAAATCTTTTGGTGTCGCTCTAGACATGTCGAAAACCTCCGATAGAGTGTTACACAATTCTTTTTTTTAAACCTCCCTCTTTCGGAATTCCTCTTATTTTCTTTCCTGTCGTTATATAGCAGCCATTGTAGACTGCCACAGTTCTTCCTTTAATCTATTAATAGTGGTGTTCCTCAGGGATCTCTCCTAACTTCAACTCTTTCTTTAGTTTTCATTAAAGATCTCCCCATTACTTAGTCACGTATCCACTCCTATGCTAATGACTCAACCCTTCATTACTCCTTCCAATTTGAAAGACGCTATTCCCAACGGCAATTAACTGACGCAAGAATGGTAGTCTAAGAGCAACTGACCTCAGACCTTTCTCGTATTTCAATCTGGGACAGTGAAAATAAGGTTCTTTTCAATGCCTCAAAAATTCAGTTCCTCCATCTTTCTACTCTACACAATCATCCACATCTTCGATAATGCGCAACTTAAACCTTCGTTCGTCCTTAATTTTCTCGGTGTTTCTTTTTTCGTGATCTTTCTTAGAAGGAACATATTACTTATCTTTCTAAACAAGCTTCCAAGAGGTTAGGTGTTTTGGGGCACCTTCGTAATTTTTTCACACCAACCGAGTTGCTTGCTCTTTATAGAGGTGTTTTTCTCCCCTTTATGATGTATGCGCCACACATCTGGGATGGTCCACTCATACAGCTTTCCTTAAAAAGGTGGAGTCTAAGGCTTTTCGCCTTAACTTGCTCTCTCACTAATTCTCCCTAGTTTCTTTCTGCCAGTCGAATTGTTGTGTCATTCTCTCTATGCTTTCTCTATTACAAATGACACTGCTCTCTCTGAACTCTCTTGTTGTATGCATCCTCCACTGATAAGGGCTCGAGCTACACACTTTTCTAAAGAGTCTCCACCCTTCTCTGTCCAATTCTCTAATAACAGACCTAACAAATTTGCTCAATTTTACATGTGTTCAACTGGTAAAATCTGGAACACACTCCCTTTATGTATTTTTTGAACTTCGTTTACTTGCACACTTTCAAACGCTGTGTATCAAGACGCTTCGGCCATTAACTGGCTATGTTTCCGACTTCCCTCCAACTCAGGTGGAATTTGACCAGATTTCCGGTATATCCCCAACTCTGATGGAATTTGGAAGGGTTCTGGCTTTTGTCCACCAGAGGATTTATATATATATGTATATATATATATATATATATATATATATATATATATATATATATATATATATATATATATATATATATATATATATATATATATATATATATATATATTTTATGAGGGCGACAGGACTACCAACCTGGTCATTTAATTATTGCTCGCTTCTTGCAGCAACTCAAGGACCAGCCTGGGAAACCACAACTCCAAGAAGCGTGATCTTCTGGAGAGTTCTTTGAAAAATGTTTAGAGGTTAGATGGAGAAGGTGCATGTCCCACTGAAAGGGTGAAAACTCTACTTAGGAGTTTAAATAAAACTCAAGGACTGGCACTGAAATCAAGGAGCTGAAAAACATGATCTTTTACCGCATTATTGGAGAGGATTTTTAAGAGTAGATGGCAAAATATGCTGGTCCCACTGTCAGGGTGAAAACCCATTCAGGGATATATATATATATATATATATATATATATATATATATATATATATATATATATATATATATATATATATATATATATATATATTTTCTTCACAGTTATAAATCTAGTAACGGTATCGGCCATTTTTTGCCGATATCGATGCCTAAAAATATGCTGATATTTATAATACCTATATTTCACTCTATCCCTATATATATATATATATATATATATATATATATATATATATATATATATATATATATATATATATATATATATATATATATATATATATATATATATATATATATATATATATTCGTAGTTGCCTTATCTCTGAAACTGGATTTTACAGGGCCAGAAGACTCCATTGCCAAATGGTAAAGCTATCATGTGCGCGTACAAACTGTGCAAAGTGGAATTTCGGTATTGGGGAATGCAGACAAAGATCGAAAAATTTATTCATGATTCAGGTGAGAGAGAACATTTGAATATTTCTTGTAATTATTGAAATATTGATTCACAATCAGTTTCTAAGAAAATGTGAACATTTTAAATTTTCTTATATTAGCTCAACCAATTTGCAAATTCTTGATGATATCACTCACCTCGCATGTCTTTTCTATCCCTTTTTTACATTACAAATACTTATTCTTTTACTGTAGGCTTTCTTTTCAAAAATAATAGAAAAGCTATTTTGTCCATTATTGAGCTTATTCCTGTGGCTTACAGACCCAGAACTTCTACTGCTTGACTTTCTAAACCTCTTTGGCTATCTATTTATGTTCATAAAAATACTCGTAAATAATTTTCGTACACTTTCTATACCCAACAAGTTTGATATCTATTCTATGTAAAACCATTTCAACCTTCACTGAACCCAGATTTTTCATCAAATATTCTCAGGGTTAGCAATGGTAGTTTTAAATACCAGGTTTGTAAAGCCATATTAAAATTATTTCTGTAAAACCATCTAAAACTTTAGTAGTTTAAATATTGATAATTATATATATATATATATATATATATATATATATATATATATATATATATATATATATATATATATATATATATATATATATATATATATATATATATATATATATATATATATATATATATATATATATATATATATACACAGAGATGGGCATCGTTACATGAAATTGGGTAGCGTTACCGTTACTCGTTACTTGAGAGAAAAGGTGTAGCGTTACCGTTACATCGTTACATTTTAAAATCCTTTGAAGCGTTACCGTTACTCGCCGTTACATGTAACGCGTTACTTTTGGTCAGTTTCGGGCTTAATTTATTAGTTTACAGTTTTCGTACATGATCATATGTATACATATTTACTGCTGACGATTAAATCATTGGATTAACTAACAGTTTTTAAACTTTTATTCAAAAAGTGCAATTTATATTACTATATCATTGACCAAATAATATAAATATAGTTTTTAAAATTGTTATATATATTTTAAGTTTCATTATATAAGTTTAGTGCAATAAATGATATACATTTATGGAATTTAGTGATGCAATATTATCCATATTTGAAATTTTTTATAATTTATTTTATTAATAAACGTAGAAGATTATCTGAATTGTGCTTCACTTTGAACCCTAGTTAGCCGATCTTCTTTCAACATTGTTTAATTTTATTGGACGGTATGCAAAGTATTAAGAGTAGATATTATTAATATTAATAATGATAATAATAATAAAAAAAAAATTGACAGTAATAATGTATTGTAAAGTTAGGTAATTATAATAATAATAATAATAATAATAATAATAATAATAATAGTAATAATTAAGATCTATTTAAACATAGAAAATCACTTAATAATAAATGATAATAATTTTCAGTAACCATATTGAGCATAAATAAAATTAAAAAAAAGACATAAGGATTTTATTTATAGTATATATATATATATATATATATATATATATATATATATATATATATATATATATATATATATATATATATATATATATATATATATATATATATATTTTACAGAACGCCACCACTCACGGGCAGAGCCCTTTTCAAGGAGGGGGCACACACACATGAACAAAGCTCATTCAAACACACACACACATACCTAACACACAGCCCTCAGGTGGGCGCAGACGGAAGCCTTGAAGAGTGGAAGATTAAATACAGGAGGAAAAATAAATGATGGTAGAGAGTTCCACAGAATAGAGGTGGCTGGAAAGAAGGAGGTACCACAACGGGCTAGCCTGGGATTTCCTACGTCAACACAAAATTGGTGCGAAAGCAGGGCACCCCTTGTGCAACGAGGACGACGCAACGGTGGAGGAATGCGAGAGGCCAATTCCCTCGAGCACCTGCCATTGTAGTACCTGTAGAAAAGAGATGGCGCGCCAACGTCACGTCGCAGAGACAGAGGTTCAAGTGAGTTTGAAAGTAGGGGACAGTTTATTAATCTCTTAGTTATTAATCTTTATTAATCTTTTAGCTTTAGACTCAACTCTATCCAGAAAAGAGGAGGAGCCGGAGCCCCCCAAATGTGAGAACAGTACTCCATATATAAGGACGAATAAGACCCTTATATATTTGGAGTAACTGCTCAGAAGAAAAAAATTCTCGCAATCTGAACAGGACTCCCAGCTTCTTAGAGGCCGCTTTAGCAACCATTGTAATATGTGGTTTCCAAGACAGTTTGTTGTTTATGTTTAGACCAAGAATGTTAATGTTATTTATAGGTGAGACGGGAGAGCCATCGAAGAAGATAGGAAAGTTAGGAGGTGTTTTTGAGAGGGAGATGTGAAGAAGTTGAGTTTTTAAAGAGTTGAATTTTACAAGGTTGCTATGACCCCACCGGGAAATCCCATCCAGATCGGCAAGAATGGAATCGGAAAGTTGAAGACGAGAAGCAAGTCTAGAAGCAAAAGAGGGAGCAGATTTGAAATGAGTAGAAGAATGTAGAGTTGAGTCATCAGCATAAGAGTGAACAGAGTTAGAAGTGCAGTGGAGAAGATCGTTAATGAAAAGTAAGAATAAGGTTGGAGATAAAACAGAACCCTGAGGAACACCACAGTTGACAGAAAAGGAAGAAGAGGTCGCTCCATCTACAACTGCCGAAATGGAACGATCTGAGAGAAAACTAGACAATAATAAGCAAAGAGAAGGAGGAAACCCAAAGGAGGGGAGCTTGGAGAGCAGTGACGCATGCCACACCCGATCAAAAGCCTTGGATATGTCAAGCGCCACCACACAATACTCCCCAAAGTCCCTAAGGGTCAGAAGACCATAGATCAGTAAGATAGGAAAGTATGTCACCAGTTGACCTCGAGCGTCGAAAGCCATACTGGTGATCAGAAAGAAGAGAATGAGACTCCAAATGATCCAGGAAATGAGAGTTGAGAAGAGTTTCAAAAATTTTAGATAGAATATATATATATATATATATATATATATATATATATATATATATATATATATATATATATATATATATATATATATATATATATATATATATATATATATATATATATATATATATATACAGAGATGGGCATCGTTACATGAAATTGGGTAGCGTTACCGTTACTCGTTACTTGAGAGAAAAGGTGTAGCGTTACCGTTACATCGTTACATTTTAAAATCCTTTGAAGCGTTACCGTTACTCGTTACATGTAACGCCGTTACATGTAACGCGTTACTTTTGGTCAGTTTCGGGCTTAATTATTAGTTTACAGTTTTCGTACATGATCATATGTATACATATTTACTGCTGACGATTAAATCATTGGATTAACTAACAGTTTTTAAACTTTCATTCAAAAAGTGCAATTTATATTACTATCATTGACCAAATAATATAAATATACAGTTTTTAAAATTGTTATATATATTTTAAGTTTCATTATATAAATTTAGTGCAATAAATGATATACATTTATGGAATTTAGTGATACAATATTATCCATATTTGAAATTTTTTATAATTTATTTTATTAATAAACGTATAAGATTATCTGAATTGTGCTTCACTTTGAACCCTAGTTAGCCGATCTTCTTTCAACATTGTTTAATTTTATTGGACGGTATGCAAAGTATTAAGAGTAGATATTATTAATATTAATAATGATAATGGTAATAATAAAAAAATTGACAGTAATAATGTATTGTAAAGTTAGGTAATAATAATAATAATAATAATAATAATAATAATAATAATAATAATAATAATAATAATAATAATAATAATAATTAAGATCTATTTAAACATAGTTAATCACTTAATAATAAATGATAATAATTTTCAGTAACCATATTGAGCATAAATAAAATTAAAAAAGAAAGACATAAGGATTTTATTTATACTATATATATATATATATATATATATATATATATATATATATATATATATATATATATATATATATATATATATATATATATATATATATATATATATTTAAAAATCTTGAAAAATTAAAATTCGTTTCCATAAA
>SEYY01000058.1:185792-203292 GCA_009176605.1 Armadillidium nasatum | reverse complement strand
TGCAATCGTACATGGGAAGACAAAAAAAAAACTGGTTAAAAGGAATCCCAACCCCTAGAACCATGCAAAGAACCATTCTTCTTGATTCAGCCTTGACGCCCAATCCAAACTCGTGTTTTTAAATTTTATATTGTTAATGCTAATGCTGATTTTCCACTAAAGCCGAAAGTATGTTGACTGAAAGTTTTGTTGCTCGTCCAAAAAATTTTGAAAATAATTTAATTGCGATTTATTTAATTTTGCTTTTTGAAAATATTTTTAAAAAATTTATATTTTAAAAAATAAATCTAGTTTCGATATATAAAAGATCTAATAAGGAATTCCTTAAGCTAGCCCATAATTCGTCTTCCTAGTATTATATATATATATATATATATATATATATATATATATATATATATATATATATATATATATATATATATATATATATATATATATATATATATATATATATATATATATATATATACTATTAAGACGAATTATGGGCTAGCTTGAGGAATTCCTTATTAAATCTTTTATATTTCGAAACTAGATTTATTTTTTAATCTAAAAGTTTCTCATAATTCTTCACCCAAAAAGTAAGGAGTATCGACCAAGTATTGGCCATATTAACCAATAATGATACTTAAAATGCTTTGCCTCAAGAATGGGCAAATTTTCCTCAGATTGAGATTGATTCAGTTATTAAACAATTTAGGTGTAGGCTTCGCAAAGTGATCGAAATGGAAGAAAAACATATAGAACAATTTTTCTAAGTTTATTGCATGAAAATATTTAAAGGATTTTTTTATTATTATGTAAAACAGTTAATCATTAAACTTATTCTTTTTCTTCACTATGGAAATAAAATTTTAAAAGTCTATTTTAGACCTCACTCATTTTAAAAAATTTGCTAAAATACAATGTTGAAAGTACAATAAAATCATTTTGTATGTATAAATTATATGTAATCTTTTTGTTTGTCTTCAATTTATTTTGTTTTTTAATTTGTAGTTTTCGTTTTTATTAATAAATTTATGAGCGCATGTCTTTTTTTTTTTAGACTACCGTATATATATATATATATACATACTAATTCTTCTGTAAAGGTCTTAAATATGAGAAAATGTGTTTGGTATTGTTATTAATACAATAGTGGAAAAGGACATGCATTCTATTGCAGTACATATTCTCTGTTTTTCATTTGTGTTTATTGGTATAAGAATCATTTGACACTTTTCAATTGTTTGACAATTTCTAACCTTATAAATAAATTCTCCTTTTAAGTCATTGTTTTGTAATTGTCTTCCTCTTGTTGTTGCTCTCATTTGTTGAAGTCTGGAAAGTTTTCATAAATTCCATTTTCTTTCATCAAAATTCACATTTTCTGTTTTCTTTCAATATCTTATGTAGACGTTTAAGATTTTAGATTTAAAGTGCTTTTTGTTTTCTTAATTTCCCTGTTACAGTTATCGATTAATTAGTAACGTGGTCAGCTGCGTATTGTGAATTTTCTAACCGTTCGTTTATGGTTTTTTTTTATATCAAGTTAAATATTTTTTTTTCACACAGCTCTTCGCAAAACCATGCTTCGAGCTCACAGACAAGCGTGGGCATGGATGGACGAGTGGTGGGGCCTGACCATTGAAGATATTCGTAGCATCGAAAAGGAGACTCAGGACTTATTAGCTAGAAAATATGCTGTTGGAAACGAAAATGAAACAGAATTAGAAAATGAAGTAGAAGAAGAGGAAGAAGAAGAAAAAAGAGAAAAAGAACAGAAAATGGAAGGACATGTCATCGATAAGTTTAGCTGTGAAAGCAGTTACGCTGATACGGCTAACCATCTTTCAAATCAAGCTGTCATTAACGACCGTATCAACCCTCAAAGAGACAAATACTTGGACGACCAAGATGAAAACGGGCAGAAAGAATGGGGACCAAATTCAGAACTTATGCTTAATGAAGGTCTCAAAAAACGAAATTCTTGGTCAAGGAGTGCGTCACGTAATACTTTGAGTTCTCATTCACAAGGTAAGCAGAATTTTTTTTCTTCCTCTACATTTATTTTAGTAACTTTCTTGTACTCTTAATCTTTGTATATATATATATATATATATATATATATATATATATATATATATATATATATATATATATATATATATATATATATATATATATATATATATATATATATATATTGCATCAATTTATTGATGTACATATCCTTTTTAATCAAAGGATCTTAATGTCTTAAAGTGGTTGAAAATTTGTGTCGTATTTTTTATATAAGGGAATCTTCAATGAGTGTTTGTCCTACTTTTTATAGAATGAAACTGCAATTTTTAATTATGTTGAAAATAATACTATAATATATTATATATTATAATATATATTATATATATATATATATATATATATATATATATATATATATATATATATATATATATATATATATATATATATATATATATATATATATATATATATATAATTTTTTGGATAGCAAACTTCGAAAAATTAAATCGTGAACATGAGTACAAAACTGCCGAGAATAGTAGCCATGTTTATGTAAACGCTGTTATTATCAATAACCCAAAGTATCATCTAAAATATTTCCCTTTCCTCTTGAAAGGGTGGTTAAATTGTATGGGCCGATGTTGAATGTGAACCACACCTGAAGTTCAAGTTTTTTACTGCATTTCATTTGACTTTTTTCAATTTCAGACTTACTCAATTTGAACCATGGAAAGATACACAATGGAGCAAAGTGTTAAAGTTATTCAGGCTTATTATGAAAATGGGCGTTCAAATCAAAATGCATATCGTGCACTTCGTGATTTTTTTGGTCAATTTAATCGTCCAAATGTGCGTACAATCGGAAAAATCGTGAAAAAATTTGAGCAAACCGGGTCTGTAGGAGATTTGAAAAGACCAGTGCATGCTCGTTGCTCGTACAGCTCGTACTGCAGAAAATATTGCTGCTGTTCGCGATAGTGTGGCTGAGGAGCCATCCACTTCAACTCGTCGTCGTGCCCAACAATTGCACCTCTCACGCTCGTCGTTGATGAACATTATGCATAAAGACTTGCATTTAAACGCTTACAAGGTGCAATTGACTCAAGAACTAAAGCCTCTTGACCATACAAAACGTCGTCAATGGTCAGAATGGTGGCAAGAAATGGCAACAGTGGATGATCAATTTTCGAGGAAAATCATCTTCAGTGATGAGGCACATTTTCACCTCAGTGGATTCGTCAATAAGCAGAATTGCCGCATTTGGGCGAATGCTAATCCAAGAGTGATTGTCGAAAAACCAATGCACCCACAAAGAGTGACTGTTTGGTGTGGTTTATGGGCTGGCGGCATCATCGGGCCGTATTTTTTCCAAAATGAGGCCGGTCAGGCAGTTACTGTGAATGGTGTTCGCTATCGTGAGATGATAACGAACTTTTTATGGCACGAATTGGAAGGTATGGATGTGGACGATATGTGGTTTCAACAGGACGGTGCCACTTGCCACACAGCTAACGAAACAATGGCTATTTTGCGCGACAAATTCAATGGCCGTGTTATCTCACGTGGTGGCGATGTCAATTGGCCGCCAAGATCATGTGATTTGACACCGTTGGACTTCTTTCTTTGGGGTTATTTGAAAGAAAAGGTGTACGTCGATAAGCCAGCAACAATTCAAGAGCTAAAGGATGAGATAATTCGGCACATTAACGGCATAGAACCCCAATTATGCCTCAGCGTCATCGAAAATTTGGACCATCGGATGGAGGTGTGCCGCCGAGGTCGCGGCGGCCATTTGGCCGATATTTTGTTCCATACATAATTGAACCATACCATATTATCATAATAAAAAGAAATGACTATAAATTCCTAAGTAATTTGTGTTTTATTCAAAATCAACATCGGCCCTTAAAATTTAACCACCCTTTATATATATATATATATATATATATATATATATATATATATATATATATATATATATATATATATATATATATATATATATATATATATATATATATATAATATATATATATATATATATATATATATATTGTTAAGACAATTGGATAGACGACACTTGAACTGGACGAACAGAAAAACAATTTGACCATAGACAGCCAAATAAAGGAAGAACGACAGGGAAAGAAGCGAGCGCCTGCTCTTCTTGTTTTCCAAAAGATAACCAAGAACCACTCGGGTCCGGTTTTTGCGTATACTCTGAAATGTGTCAATGAAGAGATTATTCTACTAAATAAAACAATAATGTAACAAAAATATACTGGTATAATGAAGATTATGAGTTATGTTAAAATTATGCTAATGTAATTAAAATGATGATAATAGATTAAGAAGCCAATGATCCTTTCAATACGCAAATTGAGTTTTCCTTATTATTTACAATAAGTAAAGTTGGATGTGCCATTCAATTTTTTGATTTTAGATTACACTATACAGAGTATGATAAATATTTTAAGTAATTATACAGATGATCCTTCTCGTTATATTATTACAATAATACCCAGCAAGTATAATAATAAACAATAATGAACCATCAACTTATCTGTAATATCAATTCCATAATACACGATTGTGTGACAAGACCAGGCAATACTCAATCCTTGTTCTTTATTTAAAAATGATCAAAGATTATTGGGGTTTCCTAAAGTTAAGATTACAATCAGAGGATGATCCTGGAAGTCCAGTCCCAATATAAGTTACTCTCGAAATTGAAATCAGACCCAAGAATAGAAATTGAGCTCCAGTATATTCAATTGGATCGATACAGAAAATACAATTGAAATCCAGATTATGCAATAGAAATCCAGAACTTGCACCTGTGAAATTTTAACATTAACTACCTTGCACATAATTTATATTAATCCTATTCCTATTGTTAATATTTTCCAACTTACCCTTGGTAGGGCAATATTCAATCTTGATAAATTTAAATTCAACAAACTTGCAAGATTTTTTAACAATCTCTGTGTATATAACAGCTGACAAAAATAATCATTCATACTGACAACATTAATACATCTAAATAACATAAATGCTTCAATGTAAATCCATAATTTCGTGCAACCCGAAATGTCTTAAAGTCCTGTGCAACGTGAAAAGCAAGCAATAGTTATCATAAATAAGCAACAGCTATAACCAACAATAACTTCATAGTTACGTGCATTATTATGCCAAAAAGTTCATGCTGTCATTTTCTCAAATAGGTGGAACAATTGCAGATGCAATTGAAGAGAATAGAAAAAGAGAGAAAGTTTTCCTTAATAATGAAGTATCACTTGCTGCAATCTATATTGATCCTATGTACAAGATTGCGCTGAATGATGTACAGGTCAGTAAAAGAAAGATAACATTGATTAATTTAGCAATTCGAGTGAAGCAGTATAATACTTCAAAACGATCAGCAGCTCAAAAAGAGGAAGTGAAAAATGCCAACCACTTAGTGTAATTTATGAACGTAAGGTAAAGCAACTTTCAACTTAATCATCTCTTTAAATTTTGAGGATGAAGCAGCTTATTAAGAGTTCTTTGATCTCAAAGCCAAACGCCGTCGAACTGAATGAAAAATAGATAGTAAACGAGGATCTCCTATTGGAAAATTTATGCTTGATATATCTCATGCTTTGTCTGTTATAGAGAAAACAGATAGATCATCAAAGCTTAGAGGCGATTAAAAAAATAATTCAGAATGTTGCTTATACAGTAACTTCAATGCCAACAGCACAAGTTAGCTTGGAATGCCTATTTTGTGCCCTTCGAATAATTCGGGCAGACTTACGAGTCTCATTGAGAGGATCTAATTGAATCCATATTGCTTCTTCAAACATTCATCTTGAATAAAATTTTGAAATTATTGTTTTTTTTTTTTTTTTTCTTTTTTTCTTTTGATGAAGAGTACTTTTTGTTTTATAAATTTTTTTGTATTGATTAAAAAAAAGGGGGACTTTGCATTATGCGAGCAAAGTTGTGCCTATCTCAAAACTATTAAATAAGAATGAGGTTTTGAGTATCATTGCCGCAGAATTGCATTTGGGCTGAGGTTCCTTATGCAACTTTATAAGAATAAGGAAAAACTTTGAGCCAAAGCGGAACCAGATCTATTCAGATCAATGGCTCTGGAGCCGGAGCCACATATGACAATGGCTCTGGAGCCGGAGTCAGAGCTGAAACAAATTTCATCAGCTCCCCAATCCTGGTTTAGAGTCGAGGAAGATGTTAGATAATATGATTTTAGATATAATAAATTCTAATATTGTATACAAGAGCAAAAAAAAATTCAAGTAAACTGTTCAGTAGTTATACTATGTCAGTTTCAAAATATTGTTCACAAGTTTGGTCACTTCATTTAAGAATAGACATAGGTATGATGGAAAGAGTGCAATATATGGTTACAAGTATAATTTGTGGTTTTGAAGGTAAAAGTTATGAAAAAAGGCTGAAAGTGCCATGAAAACCTTTAGTAGAAAGGCGGTCCCTTAGAGAGGATAGGAATAACTTTTCAAAATATTTGCATATCTTGATAATACTAAGATCACTGAATTCTTTGTAGTATTCTATGGAATGAAAACCAGGGGACATGATGAGGAAATAATAAAAGACATGCAATTTAGATGTATGAAAATACTCATTGAGCATTAATGTTTTTAATTTTTGGAATAGTTTGTTTCAGGAAGTTGTTGAATATGATTCAATTGCAAGATATAAGAAAGTACTGGATAGGTATACGAATAGTCTGGGCATAATAAAATAATAAAACCCGTCTATATTAGCCATATTGGTGGGATGGTAGTTAGTTATTAAAGTTAACCTGCATGTGTTCAATATGACCATAGTCTAATCAAATGACTAACATCATATAATTGGGATATACTATAGCCATAAACTTAGCATTTGTAAATGGAGTATATATAAACTTTTACTTTGTGATTGATAGTATTGACAAACCTCTGTGTGCAGTTGTTTGGATTTGCAAGTTTAGCCCATATGTTGTGTATTATATATTTTGCATATTGTATGTGTATTTATATTGGTAAATTATCAACTTTAGTATAAATTAAACAGTCTTCATATTTCTTTAGAAATACCAAGTTCCCTAGAATATTTATGTATTTTCATTATTTGTTCTCTTACATTTTGGTTGCGTCACGCCAGTTTTTGCCATTGAGTACAGTCAGTCGTATACGCAAGTCGTTTAAATATTTCTGGCCATATCTATAAAAAAAATTCGTCCATATGATTCAAGAGTTGGAGCAACCTCTAAACTGTTTACATTTTATTCTGAATTTCCCAAATGGATCTGATCCTTTTGACTTCCAAATTCCAGATAATAGAACACTCAGATTCTAATTTTTTTCTCTCTCAAGGATGACTGTTGTTATTATTGACTTATTTACATTAATCTAAATTCAAGAACTTAAATGAAAAATCTTATATATGAACATCAGATCTACATTTTATATTTTCAGGGTAAATGATAGTTTTTAGGAATTTTTTCTTTTAATATTGAATTTTACTTAAAACTACTCAATTTTTTCCAAAGTACATAAGGTTCAAGTACAAGTTTTTTTTTTATTTTTGAAGCCTCAAGTACAAGTACAATTACTGATATTTGGATCCAAACCTGATATATATATATATATATATATATATATATATATATATATATATAATATATATATATATATATATATATATATATATATATATATATATATATATATATATATATATATATATATATATATATATATAATAAAAATAAAATAAAATATATATATATATATATATATATATATATATATATATATATATATATATATATATATATATATATATATATATATATATATATATATATATATATATATATATCAAATCAAATCAAATCTTTTTAAATCCACTGATTGCTCATTGATTAAAATATTGATTATGAATTTTCAATCCTGCTATACTGGGAGTCGAACCATCGGCCTCTTGGATGGTAAGCAAGAACGTTACTAACCGAGCCAAGACAGTACAAAAGAGGAGCCGCGTCGGGAAGTCTCAACAAATACTTATCAAGCAGGCCCCTCCCGACTGCACTCTGACACTGGGTAACGAGGTCAAGTTTCTATCCCTCTTTCTCAGACCATATATATATATATATATATATATATATATATATATATATATATATATATATATATATATATATATATATATATATATATATATATATATATATATATATATATATATATAAAATCTTTTTAAATTCACTAACGGCTTGTATATATATTGGTCTGCGAAAGACGGATTAAACCTTGACCTCGTTACCCTGTGTCAGAGTACAGTCAGGAGGGGCCAGTTCGGGAATCTGCTTTCTAAGTATTTCTTGAGACTTCCCGACGTGGCTCATCTTTTGTACTGTCTTGGCTCGGTTAGTAACGCTCTTGCTTACCATCCAAGAGGTCGATGGTTCGATTTCCAGTATAGCAGACTTGAAAATTCAAAATATATATATATATATATATATATATATATATATATATATATATATATATATATATATATATATATATATATATATATATATATATATATATATATATATATATATATATTAAATACAGCAAGTTGGAGAATGGAAAGTATTCGGCGCGATTCTGTATCATCCGAAAGTGAAGACGAGTTTTTCGACTGTCAAGGTATTGTAAAAAAAAATTTTTCATCATTGATACAGTGTGTAAATATTGTATTTATATATAACAAAAATGGTTTTTCTTTCCTCTTCCTGAAAAAATAAAATGTATCTGTTTTTGTTGTTATTTTTGTTATTTTTTGGAGTCTTAATTTAAATTGAAAAGCTCGTACACAAAATCACGAAATACTTTGATGACGACTTTTAGTTTGACTTTACTTTTTTCATAACTATGTTTAATAGGCAAAAAATATCATCTTTAAGTTTTATTTTTTAATATTTCTTAATTTTTTCTTCTCTTCTGCTGCTGCTACTTAATAATAATAATAGGGAGGAGGCTAAATCATTTAGTATTCTGAACGATCTGGAGCAATTGATAATGAAACTTACACACATTCCAGATCGTCCAATTCTTACACAACTTTGCTTCACCAGTACTCCTTTTCATATAATTACTCCATTTTCCCTCCTATCGATAACTCAGACCACAATCTTGTAGCTCTTAAGCAGAGCACTTTCTCTCCAGCATCTCCACCCTGCCCTAGACGTACTTTCTTGCACTTTGATTGGGCAAATTTGGTGACATTGAGTCTTCTCGAAATCCATGATTTAATTGCGCTTGCTCTCGTGCTTCCATTCAGGAGAGATTCAATGCATCACTCTTTTTAATTTTCATTCAGCTCGGAATCGTTGTATGGATATACTTCGACAGGCTAAGCGTGCTTTCACCAAAAGGAAGTGCGCTGACCTCCTTGGTTCTTCTACTGATAAATTCTGGCCTCATGCCAATAATTTCGGTAACAACTTTCTAGCAGTCTTGCAAAAAAGGACAATCTCTTTGGCCTTTTTTCATTTAATTCTACCCAGGATAATTCCGGCATCCCTCCTCCTGCTCCTTCTCTCAGGTGTCCAATATCTTACCCTTGATTTCAAACGATCAGGTGCATGTTGTCCTAAAACCTATGAACAAAAGGAAGATAAGTAATTCGGATGGTATTACTCCTCGTGTTTTGAGAGAGAGTGTTTCCGAGCTGGCTCCTGTCCTCGTTCAACTTTACTCTCTATGCTAATACTTTTCCTCAATGTTGGAAGCGCACAAATGTTCAGCTCATCCCGAAAAAAGGATTCCGATGTGAACCTTCTAACTATCGCCCTTGTTTTCTGTCTAAAGTAGGGACTGACCGGGCTGGAATTTTGTCTAAAATTTGTAGATTTCAAAAGCACCGAAATTTTAGGTTAAAAAAATTAGATTTAATTTTAATTGAGATTTATTTAATTATTTAATTATTGAATAGTCAACAATTACTTAAGTTAATGAAAAAAATTTCAGAAAATTACAGATTCTGAATATTAATAGTTTTAAAAAAGTACAAAAATTTTTGAAGTTTTTTCTGATTCACAATAGTAATTCAACAGTTTTTCTTAGGTAAGACCCTAAGGTAAAGTTTGAAAACGTAAGATATAAAATTTTCAATATAGCCTGTATTTATATAGGTTAAATTGATAATTTTGTATCATTTAACTACATTATTTGATAATTATTATTTTGTTTATGTTTTCAGTTACTATGGCTAAAGTATCAGTTTCAGCAGTATAGAAGTACTGTACAATGTTTCAGAATGGCTAAATGTAACATATGTAGCCAGGAAATTAGAAGAGGACCTCCGGGTGCCCCAAGTAAAAATTTTTCAACCAAATCAAAAATCAAAACACAAAGGTGAACATTCACTAGCAGAAGAGGAGCGGTCAAAAGAAACAGAAAAGAAAAAGAAAATATTGAAAAAAACAAGAAAAGTCTAATTCTCTTATATTTTGTTTGATTTAATCCACCATTAATAAGTATAATTTTCCATTTTAACCCCGGCAAACAAACCCAATATTCCCTAATTTTTAGCCGAGACCGGGGTTGACCGGGGTCGGATCCCCGGTCGGTCCATAGTCTAAAGTCTTTGAAACTCTCCTTAACTCTCATTTCTTTGATCATTTGGTTTTCGACTCTCGAGGTCTACTGGTGACATACTTTCCTATCTTCTGCCCATAGGAACTACGGGGAGTCTTGTTTGGTCTCGCTTGACATATCCAAGGCTTTTGACCAGGTATGGAATCCGTCGCTGCTTTCTAAGCTCCCATCCTTTGGGTTTTCTCCTTCTCTTTGCTACTCTATCTAGTTTCCTCTCAAATCGCTCCATATCAGCACTTTTTGATGGAGTGACTTCTTATTTCCCTATTTCATTGTGGTATTCCACAGGGTTCTGTTCTATCCCCTACTTAATTCTTATTTTTCTTCAACGACCTCCTCAGCTGTACTTCTAATCTGTTCATTCTTATGCCGACTACTCATCTTTCCATTCTTCTACTCATTTCAAATCTTCTTCCTCTTTTGATTTATGAGTTGCTTCTCGTCTTCAACTTTCCGATTCCATTCTTGCAGATCTGGATGGGATGTCCCGTTGCGGCCACCACAACCTTGTGAAATTCAACTCTTTGAAAACTCAGCTTCTTCACATGTCTCTCTCAAAAACACCTAATAACTTTCCTATCTCCTTCGACGGCTCTCCCTTCTCACATGTGAACAACATAAACATTCTTGATCTAAACAAAAAACAAATTATCTTGGAAACCTCATATTCCAACGGTTGCTAAGGTGACCTCTAAAAAGTTCGGGGTTCTGTTAAGGTTGGAGAATTTTTTTTCCTTCTGAACAGTTACTCCAATTATATAACGGTCTTTATATGTCCTTGCATAGAGTTTTGTTCTCACATTTGCGTTGTTTCCGGTTCCACCTTTCTTTTGGATAGGGTTGAGTCTATGACTGAAAGACTAATAAACTGTTCTCTACTTTCAAACTCACTTGAATCTCTTTCTCTGCGACGTGACGTTGGCTCACTCTCTCTTTTCTATAGGTTATACAACGACAGGTGCTCGAGGGAGTTGACCTTACGCATTCCACCTCCATTTCGTCGCTTTCGCAGCAAAAGTAGTGCCTTGCTTGCACATGAATTTTGTGCGAGCATTGCTAACTCTAGGATTGCACTTTGTGGTACCTCCTTTCCAGCCACCTCTGTTCTGTGGAATTCCCTACCTTCTGTTTTTCCTACTCTCTCTAAGTCCTTTCTCTGGGTCCACCTGAGGGACCTGCGTTAGACTTTGTGGGTTTTCTTTTATTCTTTAGTTATGCCCCCTACATGAAAAAGGCTCTGCCTTTAAGTTGTGATAACGTAAAAAATAAAAAAAATAAAAAAATAATCATACACTTTTTAAAATGTTTAACATAATTAAATGTAAATAGTATTTATATATATATATATATATATATATATATATATATATATATATATATATATATATATATATATATATATATATATATATATATATATATATATATATATATATATATATATATATATATATATATATATATATATATATATATATATATATATATATATATATATATATATATATATATATATATATAGTGATGGCATCCTCATTGATGAGGATGCTCCGCATCCGAGGAGCATCCTCATAAAAATTAACATCCGCATCCGCATTTTCGAAAATTTAACATCCGCATCCGCACTTTTGAAAATTCAACATCTGCATCCGCAAATTAGAAAATATGACATCCGATCCATCACTGATATATATATATATATATATATATATATATATATTATATATATATATATATATATATATATATATATATATATATATATATATATATATATATATATATATATATATATATATTCTAAAGACGTCTTTTCTGCTCCCTCAAAACTTAACAATAGGAAGGCGTACGGTCCTAATGGTATCCTTCCTGTAGTTCTCAAAACTTATGCTTCAGAGCTTGCACCCTTCCTTGGTAAACTATTTCGTCTATTTCATTCTACTTCAACCTTCCCTTCTTACTGGAAACGTGCGCTCATTCAGCCTGTGCCGAAAAGGGGGACCCCTCTCAACCCTCTAGCTATCGTCTCAAATTTCTTTAACCAATATTGCTATGAACAATCCACAATGAAAGAATATGGGAGATGTATAAATAGAAGAAGGGTGTAATTGATAGAGAGGAGGAGGGTGTTCTAAAATGGTTTGAACTTACGTGTAGAATGAATGAGGACAGAATGGTGGGCAAGGTACTTAGATCTTATGTGGATAGGGGTAGGGGGAAGGGAAGTCCGAAGTGGAGATGGATGGATGGAGTGAGAGAGATTTTGATGGAAGTAATTTGAGTTTAGAAGAGGGCAGAAGATTTGTGGAGACAGAGAGAGATGGAGGGTGGTGGTGAAAGTGGTTGAAAGGTAAGAATAGGTATATTTGTATGGGAATTGTGGCGGTCACCACCCCACGAAAGTGGGATAGGTGATAATGATATATATATATATATATATATATATATATATATATATATATATATATATATATATATATATATATATATATATATATATATATATATATATATATATATATATATATATCTCCTCCGGTGGGCAAAGGCCAGAGGCCTACCAATTTCCACCGGAGTTGGGAAAGATCTATTATCATGGTCGATGGAGCGACGTGTCTAGATACACGGCGTTTGAAAGTATGTAAGTCAAAGGAAGTTGGGAAAACAGATGAAGGGATTATGTTCCAGACTTTACCAGTAGAGTATAAGTAAGATTGAGCATATATATATATATATATATTATATATATATATATATATATATATATATATATATATATATATATATATATATATATATATATATATATATATATATATATATATATATATATATATTAGTGATGGCATACGCATTCGCATATTCATCAAAATTAACATCCGCATTCGCACTTTTCTAAAATTCAACATCCGCATCCGCATCCGAATTCTTTTCTAAAATTCAACATCCGCATCCGCACCGCACTTTCGAAAATTCAACATCCGTATCCGCATCCGCACTTCTCCAAAATTCGACATCCGCATCCGCAAATTAGGAAAAATGACATCCGATCCATCACTAATATATATATATATATATATATATATATATATATATATATATATATATATATATATATATATATATATATATATATATATATATATATATATATATATATATATATATATACTTGCTTTCTTTACTTTTTTTCCCCTTGTACCTTCCTCACTGAAAGGGCCACACTGCCTTTAGGAAATCCGCAACGGCCACCGGCCGTACCCAAAGGTCTCTCAGAGAGGAGATGTGATGGAGAGTTGTGTGTTGTGTAAGAGTGGGGCATCTCAGAAGGAGGTGTTCTGTAGTGTCTGGTTCTTGCATACATCTTTGACATATTGGGGATAGTGTGTTTTGTATATTGAATCTATGTTTGTGTGCTTGTAGGTTAGGGTGGTGGCCTGACCTTAATCTGGATAGGGTAATTTGGGTTTTGCGTGGTAATGTGTTTTGTGTATTTGCTATGTCGGGGGGTTGTTCGTTGAGAAGATGATTTGGTTGGCGGGTGTTGAGATAATTTAGTGTTATGATGGTGTGTATGTGTTTGATTAGTGGTGTGTTGTTTGCAGTAGGTGGAATGGTTCTGAATATGTTACTGTAGTATTGGGCAGGGGATGATGGAGGTAATTTTAGACGGTGTCTTGTGTGGTCTTGTAGGGTATAGTGACAAGGGTGTGATATGTCTAGGGTGTTTGTGTAGAATTGGGTTCCTATCATGTCTAGGTGAACACGGATCGGGAGTATTTTTGTTTCTTCGTGTAAATGCTGAATTGGAGTGGTTCTAGTGCAACCTGTGATGATTCGAAGAGCGGTATTTTGTGTTTTTTGTAATTTCTCTGTGTTTGAGGGTGAGGTGGTAAGGTACCAGGCTGGAGATGCATAATTAAGTGTACGTCTGATGAACTGTTTGTTTGCTATGATGAGAGTGATTAGTTCGTTACTGAAATTGTTATGTGACAGTGTTCGAATGATGTTTAATTTCCTGTTTGCAGTGTTGGTTATGTTTTGGATGTGTTTTGAGAAGGTGAAGTGTGTGTCATATGTGAGGCCTAGGATCTTTGGAAATTTATTTAAAGGAATGAGGGTATTATTTAGTTTTACTTGGGAGTGGAGAGAAGATTGGTGTCTATCGGTAGTAATGAGGGTAATGGAGGATTTTTAGGGGGAAGCTGTCATTCTGTTTGATTTTAGCCAAGTTTCCAGTTGTTGGACGTATGATTGATGAGTGTGGTGGCTGTGGGCATGGAAGGGTTTTGTATCGTAATGGGTATGTCGTCGGCATATGTTATTAGTTTCATATCTGGTGTTTGTGAGGTGGGTAGGTCTGCTGTGTAGAGGTTAAATAATAGAGGGGATAGGATGGCTCCCTTTCGGACACCATTTCTTAGTTTTACTGTTTTTGAAAGATGGTTTTTGTTGGAGACTTGAGCTGTACGATCATAGAGGAAGGTGGAAATCCATTTTTTATAATTGTTGGGTATAGGTGAATGTAGGATTTTTTGTATGAGGTTATGTTTAGGGACTTAATCAAATGCTTTGTTGATGTTGATGGCAATGAGTATGGTCCTGTGGGATGGTTTTTTGTTCAGGCCATTTATTATATATTGAGAGATAGTTGTGAGGGCCATGGTGGTTGAGTAGGATTTCCTGAATCCATGTTGAAATTGTGAGGGTTTGCATAAGTGGTTGGATTTTTCAATGAATGAGTTTTTCTAAGAGTTTGCACAGTGTGGATAGGAGGGAGATCGGGCAATATGAGGATGGGAATTTTGGGTCTCTCTCGGGTTTTAGTTTGGGGGTAATTATTTCCTTCTTCCATTATTGCGGGGATGAAGTTGTATGTGTAAAATTTCTTGTATATTTGGGTTAGAAATGTTGTAGCTATGACTCCTAGGTGTTTTAGATGTAAATTTGAGATATTATCTGGGCCTGTAGCTGGGGAGTTTTTGAGTTTTTTGATTCCCTGGGTAGTGTCCTGGTGAGAGAATTGGGAGTTTGGATTGTGTTCTAAGTGTGTGGCTTTGAGCTGTCGGATTATTTTCCTATTGTTGTTGTGGGTGGGTTTATAGGAGATGTTTGAGTAGTGCTGAGCGAGGATATTGCAGTGTTGTTTTGGTGAAGGAAGAGTGTTGTTGTTTTCTTTTAAGGCTTCGTTTAGTGTTGGAGGATTGTTTTGGGAGTTGTGTAGTCGTTTGATTACCTGCCATGTTCTTTTATCGTTGGGGTTTGTTAGGTTGTTTTGTAGGTATTCTTTGAATTTGTTTGTTTTGTGATTTGATATTAGTGCTGAGATTTGTTCATTTAGGGTGTTTAGTTGTATGGTGATGTCTGCTGTGTGTATGATCTATGTTGTCGGAGTTGGTTTCTTTGCTTTATAAGGTTGCAGATTTCTGGTGTAAGAGAGGGGTTGTAGTGTTTCCTGTAGCCCTTGGGTATGTATAAGTTGGATGCTTTGTGTATTATTTTGGTGAAGGAGTTGATGGCTGAATGTAGAGAATGTGTGTTGGTTATTTCTTGTTGAGTTAAATGTGTTTCTATGTGGTGAGTGAAGTTTGTCCAGTTTGCTTTTTTGTAGTTTGTGAATGTTGTTGTTTTCTTGGGGTGTATGTGTTTAGCGACTGTGTATGTGATTATTATGGGATATGATCGGTTGTGAGGTCTATTTCTGTTTTCCATGTGAGGTTTGTATGGAGGGATGGTGATGAGAAGGTTATGTCAGGAGCTGATGGAGATTGATTGGCTAATTGGGTTAGTCGGGTAGGTAGGTTTGTGTAGTTTAAAATGTTTAATGTTTCCAGTGTATTTAGGATGTGTGTTCCTCTGGGGTCTGTTGGGTAGTCTTGGTGCCATGCTGTGTGGTGGGCGTTGAAGTTGCCTCCTTTTATTAGGTTGGTGATTGTGTTCAGAGGTGCTAGATTTGGTTTATAATTGTTTGGACAGTATACTGATGTAGGATGGGGGATGTAAATGTTTATTATGGTGTGTGTGGTGTTGTTGACTAAGATTTTGAAAGTGTATGTTCAGAATGGGATCGTTTATTAAGTTTGTTATGTCAGTAGTTGTATTGTGGTACATTATATGTTTTTTATTAGTGTTAGTAGTGTGTGATTGGTTGGTTGTTTGTTGGTGTATATGGAGTCATATCCGTAGAAAGGAGTTTTGGGAGTGTTAGCTGGAGAGTGAGCTTCTTGGATCAGAGCTATGTCAATATTATGTTTGGAAAGGAATGTTTGTATTTCTGAATGTTTTTTGTGCAGGCCATTAATATTTATCTGTAGAATTTTGATTTGTGTCTTGTTTTGGTTTTTATTTGTTATGACTGACGTTGTTGGAGGGTTGCAGATTGAGCAACTCCATGTGTGCTTTTGACAAGGTAGTGTTTTGAATGGGGAGCATTTGTTTTTGTGGATCGATTTGTTGCATTTTCTGCATTTGATAGAAGGTTGATTGTTTTTAATTTGTTTACTGCATATGGGACAAAGGAATCTGATTGGACCAGGGTTTAGGTGAATGTCTCCGGCTTGCTGCAGTAGGATCAAATGTAATCACAGGAAAGCATGAGAAATCTGAGAGGAGAAGTAGGAGGAGGATTGCCGTAGTCGTTCAGGTTTGAATTAGAGGAGAACAGGAGGCCGAAGAGATTAGCCTTTTCAGTTGAGTGTCAACAACATTACCATCGGTGCAAATAAGAGGAGGAAAGAAAAATTATATATATATATATATATATATATATATATATATATATATATATATATATATATATATATATATATATATATATATATAATATATATATA
>SEYY01000058.1:78893-185692 GCA_009176605.1 Armadillidium nasatum | reverse complement strand
TATATATATATATATATATTATATATATATATATATATATATATATATATATATATATATATATATATATATATATATATATATATATATATATATATATATATATATATATATATATATATATATATATATATTGTAAAAGTTCAATTTCTCAACTTTTATGTTCTTTTTAAATATATCATGTTATTTATTTATATTTATGAATGAATATTTGAATAATAGTGGACTTTAAATTCATTCATAAATATCGAACTTCAACATTTATTTATTTTAAATTGATAAACTTCGATATCATTTTATTAATGACTTTTACGCTAAATAAAATTAATGAAACAATAAAATCGCGTAAACCCTTTAATTCTTAAGAAGATAAAAGAACGGGTTGAAGCTAGAATAAGGGTCAGTCAGCCAGACATGATAGCGCAAGATTGATCGTCTCAGATTGAAGTCTACAAGAGCTAAGAAGACAAGAAATCAACTGAAGAAGTAAATTAAATGGAGCTCTTGCCATAAAGGTGGAGGTAAAATAAATCTCTAGCCATAAAGGTGGAGGTAAAATAAATCTCTAAGGTGGAAAGCCATAAAGGAATCGAGGTAAAATAGAATTCTTCGAGGACCAAAAGAAAGTGGAAGAATAAAGAACCTCTAAGAGAAACCTATTTGGTGGAGGCCTAATCCATTTCTTCAAGAACATTTGAAGGTGAAGAATCGTCGTGAACTCATCGAAACTTCCTCCGAAGAGAAAGACAACGCCTTATTTAAAACTCGGGATTTATTACGCTACCATATAAATATATTAATAATAAAATTAAAATAATTATTATTAAAATATTAAAATTTTAAACAAAACTTTTAAATTGGTTAGCAGACGTTGGGACATAACGACGATTATAAAGTAAAGAAAAAGATCCAACGAATTCCAAATCAGTTGCGATATAAATAATAAATAAGCTTGAAATTTGACAATAAGTCGTGAAAGTATTTTATAAATAAATTATGGCGGAGGAAATCGCACAAAACTTGAACTTTTCAAGTATAGTAGGCAAATTAAAATCCTATAATGGAAAAACTAATTTTAGATCATTCATCAATCAGTTTAACACAAGGGCGAAACTTGAAAACTGGGATGATGTAAATAAGGTAAACATTCTAAAATGTCTATGTGTCGAGAATGCACAAGTATATATAAATACACATCCAGAGCTCGACGAATTAAATTTTGACGAATTAGTTTCGTTCCTAAAGAAAAGATTCCAAATAAACATATCAAAACAGGAAGCCTATAGCTCGTTTACGAATTTGAGACAAGGACAATTAAGTGTCAGTGACTATATAAATAAAATCGATGAAATCAGCGAAAATGTTTTAGAAATATTAACCGAATTCGAAACATTAGAATCAAAGGACCAATTTTTAATATCAATCTTTATAAATGGTCTAAATATCGAAATTAAAAAAATGATTGGGATACAAGAATTTGCATCATACAATACATGTATGCAAGCTGCTCTAAAAGCAGAAAAGTTGTTACCCAACAGAAATTATGTCCATATCGTAAATAATAATGAAACATCAGAAGATAATAGTAGATTTAATCAAAATTCTAGATATAATCAAAATTCTAGATATAATAATAGAAATAGTTATAACGAAAAAAACATAAGATGCTATCATTGTAATGAGTTAGGACATAAGAAACCTAACTGTCCTAGACTATATAGAAGAAAGACATACTTCACTGAGCCAAAAAACTAATTTCAAGGTCCATCGACGAAGATTTAGAAAACCCTATTATTAAGATAAAAGTAGACAATATAGACGCTATAGCATATATTGATAGTGGTTCTTGTATAAGTATTATTTCTAAATCTTTCTTTTCTAAACTATCTGAGATGGATCTGAAGAAAAAAGTTATAAAATCTCCCAATTTTCATGTTACAAGTGTAACGGGAGAAAATCTAAATCTAATAGGAAAGACCTACATATATTTACAAATTGGTAAGGTGAACATTATTCACCAAGCGTACATATTAGAAAATCCTACCTTTTCAGGGAATATTTTAATAGGAAGAGATGTAATTAAACGTATTGGCAAAATTTCTTTTGATTTTGGAAACAATTATATTCAAATAAATAGACATAGATTCCCAATATTGAGAACAGAAGAAGGGAAGTCTCATTGTTTTAAAATCACAAAAGAAGAAGATGTCTCTATAAATAAATTAAAAATTGAGAAAAAAATCACCCTTCCTTCTAGATCTTTTATAAAGACATATGGAATCGTAAACAAGAAATGGAAAGGGAAAAATATAGTAATTGAATCTTCATGTAAAGAAGGAATAAAAGTAGGAAATACACTATGTCATGTTAACGAAAAATTACAAGCTCCATTTACAATAGCAAACTTCATGGACCACGATGTAATATTAAATAAAAAAGAATTAATAGGAGACATTTTTTTTAGCAGAAGACGAAGAAATTGATGTAGCAAATATCGTGAAATCAGAGAATACATTTAATATAGAAGACATAAACTTAGATAATCTGGAGACGAACCAGCAATTAGAGAATAATAGAAATAATAAAAAAGCACCAAAATGCATTTGCAAAAACATCCGACGACATAGGCCTATGTAAATTAACAGAACACAAAATAAATACAGGAAACGCTAAACCTGTTTGTGTACCTCAATACCGACTTCCTCAAGCTACCAGAGAAACGATGCAGGAGCACATCGATAAAATGTTGAAATTGGACATGATTGAAAGATCAACTAGCAGCTGGAATTGTCCAGTCCTTCTTCTAAAAAAGTCAGATGGAGGAGTAAGATTCGTCTATGATGCGAGAGAACTGAATAAGATAACAGAGGCAGAAGTAATGTCCATGCCGAAAGTAGACGAAATACTTGCATCTTTAAACGGCTCAAGATACTTCACTGTTTTAGATAACGTGAAGGGTTTTAATCAAATCATGATAGCAGAGGAAGATCGACATAAAACTAGCTTTATAGGTCCTAATAATTTAAAATACCAACATAAAAGAATGCCATTTGGTCTCCTTGGAGCACCTAGCACTTTCTGTCGCGTCTTATCCATCTTATTTTCAGAAGTCCTAGGAAAATTTTGTCATATATACATGGATGACCTTATATTGTATAGCTCATCTTTCGAAGATCATCTGAAATATTTAGATCAAATCCTAAATATATATAAGGAATCAAACCTTAAACTCTCGTTAAAAAAATGTAAATTTGCTAAAGAGTCTGTCAAATATCTAGGACACATAATTTCAAATAAAGGAATTCAGATTGATACATCAAAAATACAAGGTATAAAAGATTACCAAACACCGAAAAATGTAAAAGATGTTAGGAGATTCATAGGCATGATAGGATATTATAGAAAATTTGTTAAAAACTTCTCAGAAATAAGTAGTCCATTAACTAATTTAACAAAGAAGTACACAAAATTTATTTGGACAGAGTTAGAGAAACTACAGCTTTTGAAAAATTAAAAGACCTACTTTGTACTTCGCCTATTTTAATTCATCCAGATTTTAACGAGACCTTTAAATTACATACAGATGTTAGCGACGTAGCTATTGGTGCTGTTTTGACACAAGAGAAGGATAATATTGATAGACCAGTTGCTTATTTCTCTAGAAAATTGTCTCCACAAGAGCAAAGATATAGCGTTACAGAAAGAGAAGCTCTTGCTATTGTAAAATCAGTAAAACACTTCAACTATTATTTATATGATCATAAATTTATTATATTAACGGATCATCAGCCATTAAAATATCTGTTTAAATTTAAAGCCTCTACACCGAGAATAGCTCGTTGGGCTCTGCTACTGACGGAATTCAACTTCGATATAAAATTCAAAGCTGGACGCGAACACGTAGTACCAGATGCTTTAAGCAGAAGTGTTAATCAAATAAGTAACACTAGAGAATTAGATCCTTCCATAGTTTTAAGTGCCGAAAATGTCAGGAAAGAACAGTTAAAAGACATCGAATGGCGAAAGATTATAAATTACTTTGAAAAAAATAATGTAGAAGGGATATCTAGAGATATTGATCTAAATAGATTTATAATGGAAAATAACTGTCTACATTTTATAAACGAAAACAAACATCAGAGAGAATTTTACGAAGTGTTAGTAATTCCGAGATCCTTAAAATCAGTAGCTCTTTTCATATCACACAATTCAAATTTAAACTTCCATGCAAGCTTTATAAAAACTTTACATAGAGCTGAGACATTATTTTACTGGCCAAATATGGTACAGGATATAAAAGATTATTGTAAAGAATGTCTAACATGCCAGAAGCTCTCTCCATATAACAGCATCAAAGCTCTTATACAGATGTCAAACACCCCTTTATCACCATGTGTGTCTTTAGGACTAGATATCGTAGGTCCCCTTCCTATCTCTGATAAAGGAAATAAATATATATTTTCGATCATCGATCATTTTTCGAGATATTTGCAAACATACCCCATTTCGAATATAAGGAAAGAAACAATAGTCGATTGTTTATTAGATTATATCACAAAATTCTCAGCCCCGCTCCATATTACGGTTGATAATGGCTCTCAGTTCCATTCTGGACTTTTTAAAGAAGTTTGCGAATTTTATAAAACTAAAGTACATTACACTACTGCGTTCCATCCGCAAAGTAATGGAATAGTCGAAAGATCCCATCGAAGTATAAAGTCAGCACTTGCTTCTGCTTTAGAATTTTCATCTGTACACGATTGGGAAAACTTATTTATCTTTCGTTACCTTAGCATTAAATACGTCCTACCATTCAGCCGTAAATGAAATCCCTTTCTATTTATTCTTTGGTCGAGATGCTGTATTGCCTTTATCGGATATAATCAAGAAAGGAAAATCTTATGATTATATTGGAGCCAATGTTAAAGAAGAACTAAATCATAAAATGAAGAAAGCATATGAAAATGCATGGAAGTATACATCAGAAAAGAAAAAGAAGAGAATTGATCATTATAAAACTCACAATTTTAAGGAATTTCAAGTTACAGATATTGTCTGGTTGAAAGATAATTACAGACAAGGTAAGGGAAGCAAATTAAAACCACGTTGGTTAGGACCTTACAGGATCATAAATAAAATCTCGTCTGTAAATTATACGATAAAACCGCTCTATGATGCTCATAGAAGACAGGAAAATGTACACGTAAACAGATTAAAAATTTGTAAATTACCTAATCTAATATTCGATGAAGAAAATGACATAGATTCCGAAATATTCTCTAATGATTTAAATGAAGAAAGAAATAATGATATAGTTGAAAATTCTGATTCAGATTCTGAAGTAGAAAATTATTACGTGCATAATAATATAGTAAGGAATAGACATAATAATGTCAGAGAAACTAATAATTATAATCTACGTTCAAAGGAAATTACAATAGAAAATATTCCACTACCAAATAGACCTCTAGAGTATAGATCTAGAAATATAGTAGGATTTATCATAGGTCTGATTATCATGATCAAATTAATATGTTGTTGTTAGTGTATTAGAGAAGAAGGAAGAAAGAAAGAAAATCTATATTTCATCTATTATTATGTGAGATTATTGTGTTCAAGGAATGTTACAGAGAAGAAAGGATAGACTATGTAGACTAAAGATAATGAAGAAGATCAAAATCGTATATACGTGGAATATTGAATGATATAGTGGCCTAAACAGTCATTTATATCCGGTTTAGTCTCGCGGAAAAGTTCCTATGAAGATTTTTAATCTAATTGGTATGCACTCTTCGGATGTACCCAATATAGGACCGCTTTATGACTAGGATGAATAAAGCGCTTATTGCATCCTATTCAGAGACTAGGGATATCTCCGTGAAGAAGATATCAGAATGGAAATTTTTATTGAAAATATCTTCGTGATATTAATATAAATATTTTGAATAAAGTATAGTCTAACAATAATATAGTCACATATATTATTGGAGTGAAGATTATCTCTGTGTGAAGAATTTAGAAGATGGATGAACACATAATTTAGAAGACATTACTTCAAGAGAAGCTTTTATCAAGATTATATATTATTATTCTGATTCGACTTCTTTCTTCCGGAAATTTATTTAGAAACATGATATATTTTAAGAAAGGGAGAAATGTAAAAGTTCAATTTCTCAACTTTTATGTTCTTTTTAAATATATCATGTTAGTTATTTATATTTATGAATGAATATTTGAATAATAGTGGACTTTAAATTCATTCATAAATATCGAACTTCAACATTTATTTATTTTAAATTGATAAACTTCGATATCATTTTATTAATGACTTTTACGCTAAATAAAATTAATGAAACAATAAAATTGCGTAAACCCTTTAATTCTTAAGAAGATAAAAGAACGGGTTGAAGCTAGAATAAGGGTCAGTCAAGATTGATAGCTCAAGATTGAAGATCAACTATAGAAGAAGAAGACTCAACAAGAGAGTAAACCAGCGACAAGAAGAAACTACATGGAGCTCTTGACCTTTAGGTGAGAGTAAGCCTCTGACTTTCAGGTAGAGGATAATCCATTCTTCGAGGAACCAAAAGAAAAGGCATCGACAAGAAGAAACTACATGGAGCTCTTGACCTTTAGGTGAGAGTAAGCCTCTGACTTTCAGGTAGAGGATAAATCCTTTCTCCAAGAATTAACGTCGTGAACTCATCGAAAATCCTCCGGAGAGAAACGCCTATTTTAACTCGGCTTACATTTATTCATGCTACCATGTAAATATATTAGTAGAATTACAATATAAAGATTTATTTAACCTTTGTCATACTAATTTGAGATTAAGAAATATTAAAAGTTTAGAAGAGAAAGATCGTCACCAAAGAAACTTTAAACTGGTGAACTAAAACTTTTAAAATATATATATATATATTTGATAACCACTATGATAAATCAACCGTGAAATCATTATTTATAATTTTATTAACTGCTAGTGATGTTATAGTTTCGAGGAATCGAACTCGGGCCCAAAAGATGAAAGTCCGTTCTGTTGACCACTACTCCACTGATGGTTCAAAAGGAAATAATCCAGAACTTCTACTGACATCTCGCCTAGTGAAAAGTCCCTTCAATATTTCCCCGGTTCCTCGAAACTATAACATCACTAGCAGTTAATAAAATATTATATATATATATATATATATATATATATATATATATATATATATATATATATATATATATATATATATATATATATATTCTTCTAAAGATGTTATTTCTGCTCTCTCTGAGCTTCATACTAAGAAGGCGTACGGTCCCGACGGTATTCTTCCTGTGGTTCTGAAAGCTTGCGCTTCCGAGCTTGCACCGTGCCTTGGTAAATTATTTCGTCTATGTCTTTCTACTTCAACCTTCCCTTCTTGCTGGAAACGTGCGCTCATTCAGCCTGTGCCGAAGAAGGGGGACCCCTCTCAACTCTCCAACTACCGTCCTGTTTTTTTGACCTCCGTTCTCTCTAAAGTTTTCGAATCTATCCTTAACAGGAAGATTTGGAAACATCTCAATTCTTCTAATCTTATCAGATCGCCAGTATGGCTTTCGTAAGAAACGCTCTTCGGGTGATATTCTTTCCCTTCTCTTTGACTCTTGGTCCTCTGCTCTTCGGCATTTCGGTGAGTCTTTTGCTGTGGCACTGGACATATCGAAAGCCTTCGATAGGGTCTGGCACAAAGCTTTGATTTCTAAACTTCTCTCTTTCGGTATCTATCTTTCTCTCTGTGATCTTCTCACTAATTTCCTTTCCGGTCGTTCTATAGCAGCTGTTGTAGACGGCCACCGTTCATCCTTTAAATTTATTATTAGTGGTGTTCCTCAGGGTTCTGTCCTATTCCCAGCACTTTTTCTACTTTTCATTAATGACCTTCTCTCTATTACCTCATCTCCTATCCACTCCTATGCTGATGACTCCACCCTTCATTACTCCTTCCAGTTTGAAAAACGTCCCACCCAACAGTAGTTGATAGACTCGAGAAGGGTATCCTTGAAGCAACTAACCTCTGATCTTCCTCATATTTCTAATTGGGGCAGAGAAAACATAGTCGTTTTCAATGCCTCAAAAACTCAATTCCTTCATCTCTCCACTCGACACAATCTTCCACACAACTATGATATCTTCTTCGAAAGCACACAACTCAAGCCTTCATCTGTTCTTAATATTCTTGGTGTTTCTTTTTCTCGTGATCTTTCTTGGAAAGATCACATTACTTCTCTTTCTAAACAAGCTTCTAAGTGGTTGGGTGTTCTGAGGCGCCTTCAGAATTACTTCACGCCACCCCAGTTGGTTGCTCTGTATAGGTGTGTTGTTCGCCCTAGTATGGAGTATGCTTCGCACATCTAGGGTGGTTCCACACATACAGCTCTCCTAGAGAAGGTGGAGTCTAGGGCATTTCGTCTCATCAACTCTCCTGCTCTTACTAACTCTCTTCAATCTCTTTCTGCCCGTCGAATTGTTGCGTCACTCTCTCTTACAACGGACACTGCTGTTCCGAACTTTGTCGTCGCATACCTCCTCCATTTAAAAGAGCTCGTGCGACACGCCTTTCTACACAGTCTCATCCTTTCTCTGTCCAACTCTCCGACCCCAAACCTAACCGCTATGCTCAATCTTATACATATACTTTACCGGTAAAGTCTGAAACACACTCCCTTTATCTGTTTTCCCAACTTCCTTTGACTTGTATACTTTCAAACGCCGTCTATCTGGACACGTCGGCCACCATCGACCAGGATAAATCTTTCCCAACTCCGGTGGAATTTGGTGGGCCTCTGGCCTTTGCCCACCGGAGGAGATATAATATATATATATATATATATATATATATATATATATATATATATATATATATATATATATATATATATATATATATATATATATATATATATATATATATATTATATATTATATTTTTTCTTTAATTGATAATTTAATTTTTTTAATTAAATGGAAATATTAATAAATCGATATGAATCGATATGGAGACCGATATATTGCTTAAAATAAGCAATATATCGATTTAGTATCGATGTCTCTCAAGCGATTTTTTTTTAGCATTTTTTTGATTCGAAAAACGAACCGGTAACAAGATACCAAGCTAGTACATTTGTTGTGAAATTATTGTACAAAAATTCTTATATAAAATAAAAAAGTAAGGAAAGCCTTTGTTTAAAACCAAACTATACCATATTTTATTGATTTTATTAAATAGAAAACTGATGTATAAGCAAGGTAAGAGGAATATAAAATTTTTAATAGACGTTATTTGGTGTAGGCCGGCACACAAAGCCTAAGCTAAAATAAAGACCATAATGTAGAACAAAGCTAGCCAGCAGCTTATGCAAGACCGTAATTTTGCATATATATGCAAAATTATCTTCATATTCATGCTATGCAATAAAATAATCAAACATTAGACAACAAATAAAGAACTTTAAAGGTTTTATATATTCGCAACATACGCACTTAAGAATTGGGGATGCTGATATTGCAAAATCATGAACTGCGGATGCAGATGTCACATACATCACTAAATTATATATATATATATATATATATATATATATATATATATATATATATATATATATATATATATATATATATATATATATATATATATATATATATATATATATATATATATATATATTCTCTCTGGAAGGGTTTTCACCCTGTTGGTAGGACCAGCATATTTTGACATCTTGTCTTTAAAGTCCTTCTCCTAGAGTGCTCTTAAAGATCATGTTTTTCGGCTCCTTTGTTTAGATATCAGTCCTTGAGTTTTATTCAAACTCCCAGGTAGGGTTATTACCCTTTCAATGGGACTAGCACCTTCTCCATCTAACCTCTGAACACTTTCTCAAAGAGCTCTCCTGAAGATCAAGCTTCTCGAAGCTGTGGTTACCCATGCTGATCCTGTAGTTATTTCAAGCAGTGTTTGTGTAAAGCATAACTCATCTCCAATACGCAGAGTATAATTATGCTGATATTTTCGTATTGATATATTTATATGTTAATAATAATAACCAATGCAAATTAAACATTCCTGTCACTAAAAAAAAACTTTATAAATTTATGCCTAAGGATTTTTTATTTTTATCTAGCCTCCCAACCAATATTTTCAACAGCCAAAAATTCGCCAAGCAGTAACAAAACAAAATTGGAGTTTATAAGATTCCGTGCAATGACCGTAATAAAATTTACATAGGAGAGACTACAGATGTATTAAGACGAAAATATCAATATATTATCTGCGTATGGGAGATGAAAGTTCGGCTTTACACAAACAGAGTGTCTCAGAGGAGTATAGAACTAAAATAGAAGAAATGAGTTTAGTAATGACTGAAAGTGATGTAAATAAAAGATAACTGTTGGAATATTTTCTTGTTAAAAATATTAATAATTGCAATTGTTATAATGGCAGCTTTTTGTTGGATTATTTCACTCATTATATTTAAAAAAAAATTTTAAGCTATCATTGTTCATTAAAAATCTAGATAGCAATATTACGTGACCAACCAACCACCTGTTTTTGAGATTGTATACTTTTTCTGTTCTACTATTTTTATTTTTTGTTTTTAATAAATCACGTAAGCCTGAAAGAGGAAAGGTGGTTGTCCTTTTGAAAGCCTCGCTTCTGTTTTACTTTTATGTTTTCATATTCGTTGAGGTTATATATATTATATATATATATATATATATATATATATATATATATATATATATATATATATATATATATATATATATATATATATATATATATATATATATATGGAAATATATAAAATGGAAAAAAGCATTAATCATTCCTCAACTAAAACCTGGCAAAGACCCATCAAACCCCTCCTCATATCACCCACTCTCCCTCCTATCCACTATCTCAAAACTACTTGAAAAACTAATCCTAAATTCTATCCTCCAATTCATCCCACAACAAAGCTTCCAACACGGTTTCAAACCCAACCACTCCACCACCACAGCACTCACCAACATCATCCAACCAATAATGAACGGACTAAACCGTAAACCACATTACAAAACAATATTAATGGCAATAGATATAAACAAAGCCTTCGATACTGTCCCGAGACGCAATCTAATCTATAAAATCCTCCAATCCAACATCCCAACAAACATCAAAAAATGGTTAGCTAACTTCCTATCAGGAAGAACCGCCCAAATACAACAAAACGGCCAAAAATCTCGGACCATAAACATAAGAAATGGAGTACCCCAGGGAGAATTACTAGCCCCCACACTAACCTACACAGCAGACCTCACTCAACCCCAAACAACTCACACCCACATTACTTCATACGCCGACTACATAACTATTGCCACCACCCACCAAAATCTCCCTACCGCAACAACAATCACACAAGACTACCTAACACCAATCCAAACTTGGCTGACAGAAAACAGGATGACGGCATCCCCAAATAAATCCTCCATAACCCTCATAACATCAGACAAACACCTATCCAACACCCACCCACAAGTTCTCCTAAACAACACTCCCATACCCCTCAACAAAACTCAAAAATTCTCGGCCTAACCTTTGACACCCACCTCACTTTCACCAAACACATCCAAATTACCACCTCAGCCGCAAACAGAAAACTCAACATCCTCAAAACAGTGGCCAACACAGACATAAACAACAACATACAAACCTCAATTGCCATCTACAAACAATTTATACGCCCCACCATCAACTATGCCTCCCCTGTCTGGCACACAGTGCTCTCCAATCAAAACTTAACGACACTCCAAATAACGCAAAATAGAGCCCTCCGCACCATCACCGGCTGCACACCCACAACCCCTCAACAACACCTACATAATGAAACCAAAATACTACCTTTAAATAACCACCTCGAAATGATAGGCACTCAATTTTACGCAAAAATCTGTCTACCCACACACCCATGCCACATTACTCTCCTCCAACCTTCCAAACACAGACTAAAACAACCTTCATCATCCACTGGTACCTTCTACAAACAATTCCTAAATCACATCCCCCCACCTCCCCCCAATACCACAATTACCAAACATATCCACGCATTCCTACTTGATCAACAGACCACCAAACAACATCCTTGACACCCCCCCCCCTCCAGAAATAAACCCCGACTTCAGCAACCTCCCAAGACACTCACAAATCTCATTAGCAAGATTGAGATGTGGGCACCACCCAAACTTACAACAATACAAACATAAATTCAAAATAAACCAGACAACATCTCCCACTTGTACCAGATGCGGAGAGGCCCCGGAGACCGAGTCACACTTTCTATTACACTGTCCTTCCAACTCTCGCCCCAGAATCTTCTGGGGCATCACTACCTTGAAAGATCTCTGGACGAGGCCGACTGCGGCGGGCGGCTTCATTAGCGAAGTGTGGCCACCTCAGCGTGGGGTAGTCAGGGGGTGAGAAGGTAAAAAAAAAGATATATATATATATATATATATATATATATATATATATATATATATATATATATATATATATATATATATATATATATATATATATATATATATATATATATATATATCCTCCGGTGGGCAAAGGCGGGAGGCCTACCAAATTCCACCTGAGTTGGGAAAAAACCTATCATGGTCGATGGAGGCCGACATATATATATATATATATATATATATATATATATATATATATATATATATATATATATATATATATATATATATATATATATATATATATATATATATATATATATATATATATATTCTAAACAAATGAACTCATAAGCATTCAACAAAATGAATAGAAAAAATTAAATTTAATTATTGTGACAAACCCAAAGTGGGTGAAATTGCGGTTTTTTCAAGTGCACTTTTTTGAAAAACCTTGGGTTTTTTTTCGGGTTGGGATTATGATTCGAACAAACGCTCGGCTAAGGTCCCCTCAGCGGACAACAGTAGCCTATGGTGTCCGTTCTTAAATCCACGAACCGCCCAAACTAACAAGATCTCATGGGTGTGAAGCTTTTGCCAGCTTTACTTTAGGAATTCCCACTGCCCATTACATGGAACCCGTCAGCGTTTCTCTAACAGTGTTAATGACGGTGGAAGGTAAACTTGTTTGCATAATTTTAAGTGAGGCTCCTCTTCCCGGACACCTAGATCTTAACGTATTTCTCTATTCCTTGACCCGAACTTTCACCACGGATATAAAACTTTCTAACGGAAATCGGCAAGATCCTCCTTCCCGCCAAGAAACGTCTGCTACAAATATTGAAATCCATCAATCCATCGACTAATCTCCGTTTTCTACCTTTCATGACATAGGTCATAAAATGGAACTGCTGAGGCATTACCAAGTTTCGAAGAATTAGCCAGGCTTATAGAAACAGATGACTAAAGGCAATATGCCTCCAAAAAATTAAATTACGCTTCCGTGATATTCTGCCACCTTCTGGATTCGGACGCCTTTTGTATCTCTATCCATCTTTCTCCTAATAGCAGAGGGAAAGTTGCAATCTTCCTCCAGAATCACTTCCATATACCTTTCAATCTATGAATACTCATTTCATTGTACCGTCTGTAAGTGTTCATCTTGATACGAGCTTGATACTTTTCTGTATACTTAGCAACAAATTGTAAATATTCTAATGCCGATCTTTTATTATTGTTCAAAAAAACTCTCCACTACTTTATTTGGGGGATTTCGATCCACGCCATCCACTGTGGGACGACTCGGCCATCCCTTAACGTTGAATGGTTGATAGACTGCATTCAGAGATTCTCTCTGGGCTCTCTGAATACTGGACTCTCAACTTTTGAAGGCTTCGATACATGTTTCTTCTCCTCCTTCTCCTCTTGTGTAGACGTTTTTTTTTATGCCAGCTATTTGTCGTGGACTACTATTTGGAAGAGATTGGTTTTTCTCTGTGGAAATGATGAATGCAAATTGACTGTTAGCCCCTCTGCCCTAGTCCTTCGCAGCAGCAGAATTCGATGTGGAGATATAATCAGACAGACTGGTCCTTATTCAAGTAGACAAACTGAAATGCCCTGTCTCCTTTCACGACATGTTTCCCTCACTCTTGGAGGTTTTCCGCATGTTTTCAGATCTTCAAAGAGGCCACAAGGCCTGTATTTCTCGATCATCCGCCTGTAGCCGCCGTGATATTCTTGGAAATATGCCCAGGTACGCCTCGGGGAAACAAAAGCTATACAGATCTAACAGACAGCTTGGTCTTATTTGAAACATCTGTCATTCGGTCCAGCTCATAAGCAAAAGAACTAGAAGAAGATATTTCCAGAACTATGTCTTCAAAATTAAAACTTTCACACTCTTTACCTCGATTTGCAAATTTTCTGAAAAGCTCCGCACATTTGCATCGATCTTCATCAGGTATGTCCCTGCTTCCTCAGACGTGGTAGTTGCACTAGGGGTGGTAGTTGACAATCTCAACTACTATTTGCGACATGTTTCAGTGACTCTGGATGCTGAGAAGCATTTAGAATGACGGTTTTTTTGGAGCAGATCCCAAATTTTTTTCTGCCACTGGAATAATACTCACCCTCACCTCCACCCTTTTTATACAGCTCTTATTTTAAAATAGATTCAAGTACGATATAGGTATATTGGTGTTTTTCGACCTTCAGAATGCATACGACTCAACATGTAACCTGGAGGTATTGAAAAAAATCCCACTATATTCCAGGAGTCAGCTTCCCCTTCTTATTCAGTTCTTAATTTAAAATAGATTCAAGTACGATATAGGTATGTCTTATACAGGATATTTGCTAAGTATGAGGAGGTGTCACAGGATAGCGTCATTAGTATGATTCTTTTTGCCTTTGTCAATGGCGTTATCACCAACATCTTGGCACCAGTCCACTGCTCACTTTACGTGAACTTGTTTTTTATATATATCTGGAGCCAAACTCCTACATGGAACGCCATTTCCAACTGGCAGTTAATAAATTTACCGCATACTGTAGTTAGATAGATTTTATTTTTTCTACACAGAAGAAGGCTACTCTATCTCGCCGGAGAGTTAGTCGAAGTAAGCAAGAAGGGACATTCCCTCATGCATACCATCTAAAGTTTTGTCAAACAGCCTCAAGTAAAATTCTTGAGCATGATCCTTTTCAAGCTCCTAACATATCTTTCTAGTATATCCTTCACTTAATAATTGTTGAAATTCTTTATATTTCTTGCGTCACTTAACATATAAAGCTGGGAAAACATTTAGAAGAGCTATATATGGTCAAACTTCTGCGTAATATACAAAATGAAGGTTTACATATTACGACATATCTTCTAGAAATCGCCAAAGGTGAGCTTGGAGGTTGAGTTTTGCTTCATATCTTTCTCTCTGAAAAGAGAAGAACTCTTGTGTTCTTTATTTATATGCATATAAACCTCCATAACTTCAGTTATGACTTCTCTTCTTCTTTACAAAGTGACTCTTTGCCCAGTTTTCTGGCCATTTTCAGGGTTGTGACTCGTTCTTTGAATACCATCATATTTCTTTAAATTTGTTTTATCATACAGCTACAACGGCAGCTATGGTCTAAGTCTGTTCCCACCTTTCAAGTGTGCAGGAAGATCGATATCAACATCAAATTCACCCACCACCCAACCTACTGAAACTGACTTCTCTCACCTTGAATTTCACAAAGCATCAGTAAAAGTTTTCACTGACGGCTCCGAGACGAAAGGTGTAGTTTGTGCAACTGCTTTATTTCCAGACTGCATCATGCTACTTTCTATCACGTTCGTCTATTTTTGTATTATGTTGGTGGCAATCTCTAGAATGTGGCCATAAATACGAAGACACACACCATTATGTCGAACTCAAAATTGCACTTCTTGCTCTGCAAAACAGATCACCAAGAAACCTTTGTTTTGTTTATATATATATATATATATATATATATATATATATATATATATATATATATATATATATATATATATATATATATATATATATATATATATATATATATATATATATATATATATATATATATATACCAAAAGTACCTTCTTCGTCTTCATACCTGTAAGAAAGTTTTGGAATATGACTGGGTCCTTTCTCATGTTATATTGGTGTCATGGAAAATGAACAGGAGAACAGAACCACTCTCTAGATATCTACTTTTGGGAAAACCGGTAGATGATTCTTACCACTGACCTTAGAAGGGGATCCATCCCGTCATCGACTACTACAGTATGTTGTTCTTAAAAAAGTTTTTTTTAAAGAAGTCTGTCAACATGCTGGAGGGAAGACACTTGAGGAGTGAAGCTCAGTTTGGCATGTAAACTGACCGTATACCTGCCGGCAGAGTCAGCAATGGGAAGTAATCAAAGCTAGACTACTTAAAGATCATGCACAATTCTCATGGTTACAACATGTAGAGAGAGGCACTCTCTTAACCTATAAGTTTTGCCATATCAGGTTCCTTTTTCAAGCCACCATATTTCGGTGGGATGCACCACCGAAATTGTAGTAGGAGATAAGTTCCTCCATACTCTACTAAATATCCCATAAGAAAGTCTTCTATTATATATCCTGTCAGAATCTCCAAATTTTTTGTTGACCTTATTTATTGCCTTTATACGGAAATTGACCCTGCTATATAAGATAAACACGCAGCATTCATCTACCAGTTGCATTGAGTCTGTTTGTTGTCACTAGTGATGGATCCCCTTCCCGAAATTGCCACTTCCAGATGAGCATTGAGCTGCTAAAATGAAAAATGCAGTTTGCGTTTTCCTGTTTTCCACTCTTTCCTCCAAAACAGTAAATAACTTAAGCTCCGAGCGAATCGCCTATTTTAAGCGTTGTGCCGTGCATACTTTTTTTCGATGGTCTCAATTGATTCATCAGATTTTATGACAACTTAGTTTCTTGTCTTTCTTTCTTTTTTCTTAATGCTTGAAACCATCCCTGGTCATGTACAGTACATTCCAGCAGAAATATCCTGTTGGGTTGTGTATTCACACTATCAATCATAAACAAATAACTCTTTACATGGTGTATTTTATATATATATATATATATATATATATATATATATATATATATATATATATATATATATATATATATATATATATATATATATATATATATATATATATATATATATATATATTAGAGATGTACCGATACCAGTGAAGAGGCCGATACCGATACCGATACTCTATATTTTTAAGGGGCCGATACCGATACTTTAATTATAAGAAATACACAGTAATAAGATAGAACATTTGTGTACTGCCAGGCAACTGAGGATTGCATTCCCTGTACAACCAATACTTAGTCATGGTTGTGCCAAAGTATATTTTATAAATTAAAATATTATCTGTTAGGAATAATAAATGTTTAGAACAGGGATGGAGAGTAGGAGTCGGTAAATTAAGCGACTCCTACCGACTCCCTTCCCTACTCACCTAGTTTGTACCAACTTTTTAGTTTTTAAGACTTTATTATTTTTAAAAAAAATTATAAAATGTCTTAATTTTTTTCTTTCCCTCTCTCTCTCTCTCACACACACACACACACACACACACACACACACACACACATATATATATATATATATATATATATATATATATATATATATATATATATATATATATATATATATATATATATATATATATATATATATATATATATATATATATATATATATATCCTCCGCTGGGCAAAGGCCAGAGGCCTACCAAATTCCGCCGGAGTTGGGAGAGATCTACCATGGTCGATTGTGGCCGACGTGTCCAGATACACGGCGTTTGAAAGTATGCAAGTCAAAGGAAGTTGGGAAAACAGATAAAGGGAGTGTGTTCCCGACTTTACCAGTAAAGTATATGTAAGATTGAGCATAGAGGTTAAGTCTGGGGTCGGAGAGTTGGACAGAGAAAGGATGAGACTGTGTAGAAAGGCGTGTCGCACGAGCTCTTTTCAATGGAGGAGGTATGCGACGACAGAATTCAGAAGAGCAGTGTCCGTTGTAACAGCGATAGTAAAGAGAGAGTGATGCAACAATTCGACGGGCAGAAAGAGATTGAAGAGTGTTAGTAAGAGCAGGAGAGTTAATAAGACGAAATGCCCTAGACTCCACCTTCTCTAGGAGAGCTGTATGTGTGGAATCACCCCAGATGTGCGAAGCATATTCCATACAGGGACAAACTACACCTCTATACAGAGCAAGCAACTGGGGTGGCGTGAAGTAATTCTGAAGACGCCTCAGAACACCCAACCTTTTAGAAGCTTGTTTGGAAAGAGAAGTAATGTGATCTTTCCAAGAAAGATCACGAGAAAAAGAAACACCAAGAATATTAAGAATAGATGAAGGCTTGAGTTGACGTTTTCGAAGAGAATATCATAGTTGTGTGGAAGATTGTGTCGAGTGGAGAGATGAAGGAATTGGGTTTTTGAGGCATTGGAAACAATCATGTTTTCTCTGCCCCAATTTGAAATACGAGAAAGATCAGAGGCTAGTTGCTCCAAGGCTACCCTTCTCGAGTCTATCAACTGCTGTTGGGTGGGACGTTTTTCAAACTGGAAGGAATAAGGAAGGGTGGTGTCATCAGCATAGGAGAGGATAGGAGATGAGGTAATAGAGAGAAGTTCATTATTGAAAAGTAGAAAAAGTGTTGGGGATAGGAAAGAACCCCGAGGAACACCACTATTAAATGATTTAAAAGAAGAACGGTGGCCGTCTACAACAGCGGCTATAGAACGACCGGAAAGGAAATTAGTGAGAAGATCACAAAGAGAAGGATAGATATAGAAACAGGGAATTTTATAAATCAAAGCTTTGTGCCAGACCCTATCGAAGACTTTCAATATGTCTAGCGCCACAGCAAAAGATTCACCGAAATGCCGAAGAGCGGAGGACCAAGAGTCAGAGAGAAGGGAAAGAAGATCACCCGTAGAGCATTTCTTACGAAAGCCATACTGGCGATCAGAGTTAAGGTTGTAAAAATTGAGATGTTTCCAAATCATCATGTTAAGGATAGATTCGAAAACTTTAGAGAGAACGGAGGTCAAAGAAATAGGACGGTAGTTGGAGGGTTGAGAGGAGTCACCCCTCTTCAGGACAGGCTGAATGAGCGCATGTTTCCAGCAAGAAGGGAAGGTTGAAGTAGAGAGACAAAGACGAAATAGTTTACCGAGGCAAGGTGCAAGCTCGGAAGCACAAGTTTTGAGAACCACAGGAGGAATACCATCGGGACCATACGCCTTCTTAGTATTAAGCTCAGAGAGAGCAGAAATGACATCTTTAGAAGAAATTCTTATTTTAGGCATGATTGAGTTAGAGGGGTTGAAGGAGGAGGAATAGCTCCGGAATCGTCTAAGGTTGAATTAGAGGCAAAAGTTTAAGCCAAGAGTTCAGCTTTAGAAGGTAAAACAGCAGTTGTGCCGTCGGAAGATATTGAAGGAGGGAAAGAGGAAGAGCAAAGTTAGAGTCAACATTTTTTTGCAAAATGCCAGAAAGAACGTGAAGAAGAAGAACCAGAAAGATTATTGCATTTTCCACCGGGGAATGAGTTTTTAGTGTTTCGAAGGATAGATTTTCGATTCCGGAATGAAATATAAGTAGCGTGAGTTTCTGGAGTTTGAAGACGACGGTAATCCCTGAAGGCAACATCCCTGCGGCGGATAGCGTGAGAACAAGCAGAGTTAAACCAAGGTTTGTTAAGGTTTAGTAGAAGGGAAAGAATATGGAATGTACGCCTCCATGCCAGAGAGAATCACCTCGGTAATGCGTTCTTCACACTCCGAGGGACCCCTCCCACGGAAGCAATAATCATTCCACGGGAAATCGAAGAAGTACGACCGCAAGTCCTACCAGCTTGCGGCACCGAAGTGCCACAAACGTTTCCTTTCAATAGAAAAGGGTCTTTCCTGCGGAAGACTTGAAGAGATAGAAGAGGATACAGAGATAAGGTGATCGGAGAAACTCAGAGGAGGAAAGAGCTTACCAGTATAAGGAGAAGGATTAGAGTTAGGAAAAGATCTAGAATGTTGGGTTCATCTCCAAGACGATCAGGGATACGAGTAGGGAGCTGCACCAACTGCTCAAGGTCGTTTTGGATAGCGAAATGGAAGCCACATTCACCAGCTGTATAATGAGAACTAGATTAAAGTCATTGCGGGTGGTGAACATTGAAATCACCTAATATGATTATTTCAGAGAAAGGAGAAGAAGAGAGACTGTGCTCTATTTTGGAGTTTAAATAGTCGAAGAATTTAAGATAGTCAGTAGAATTAGGAGATAAATAAACTGAACAAATGAATGGCAAGAGAGCCTAAGCCATAAGGTTGAAAATTCGGAAGATTCCAAATTAGAGACAAGAACAAACGACATTGTTACGCACATATGCATAACATCCGACTTTGGCTGAAAATTGAGGATAGAGACAGTATTAGGAAACAGAATAGGGTTTGCTATCAGAACTCAAACATCTGAGTTTCGGTCAAGAATAAGAGGTGAGGTCTAGAAGAAGAGAGGTGATGTTCAACAAAGTGGAAATTAGAGTGCATACCGCGAATGTTGCAGAAATTAATGAAAAAAATAGACCTTGCATCAGGACAAGCCGGCAGCTGTATCTTGGTGGCACCAACCCCATCACCGGAGGCCACCAACTCCCAAGTGGTGATGGGGGAAGGGGTGGATGAGGGGCTATATTTTGGGGCTTCTCCGAGGCTACTTCTTTTGAGGCCATCATTTAGTTTTTTTTTTTTTTATTTTCTTTAAAGGGTGTCTGTATTAATGTTTTGTGTGTGCGAAGGAGAGTTTACTCCGATTTAGAAGAAGGTGAGCGCGAATATATATATATATATATATATATATATATATATATATATATATATATATATATATATATATATATATATATATATATATATATATATATATATATATATATATATATATAGAACAGCGGTTCCCAACCTTTTTTTCCTTCCGTACCCCTTCAAAATGTTTTTTTATTTACGAGTACCTTCGTACACACACAAATCCAATATATATATATATATATATATATATATATATATATATATATATATATATATATATATATATATATATATATATATATATATATATATATATATATATATATATATATATATATATATATATATATATATATATATATATATATATATATATATATATATATATATATATATATATATATATATATATATATATATATATATATATATATATATATATATATATATATATATATATATATATATATATATATATATATATATATATATATATACAATAATTAATAATTAATTTTGTAATTTGATATTCTATAATCTATTTTCTATTAGTTTTTTTCCTTTTGCTTCGTTTTTAATTAAGCCATATATTTTTTTTGTTCCCCCAATCAAAAGCAGGCGTACCCCAGGTTGGGGACCGCTGTTCTAGAAGGATGAACTATGGGCTAGCTTAAAGAATTCCTTATTAGAACTTTTATATATCGACTCTAGATTTATTTTTTAATCTAAAAGTTTCTCATAATTCTTAGCCCAAAAAGTAAGGAGTATCGTCCAAGTATCAGCCATATTAACCAATACCGATACCCAAAAAATGACCGATACTATCGGTACATCCCTATATATATATCTATATATATATATAAATATATATAATATATATATATATATATATATATATATATATATATATATATAATATATATATATATATATATATATATATATATATATATATATATATATATATATATATATATATAATATGGTGGTTACTTCTCGTTTCTAAATCTTTCAATATTAATGCATCCTAACATTGGTTGGCTGATTGATTGCTTGCATTCTTATTCATTTCTCTCTCTTTCTCTCTCTCCATGGTGGGGTTTTTGGGGTTCAGCTTCAGTTGTTCCAATAATAAAGGGTATGTATTGAAGATGAAGGTAAATGCGAATTGTAGTTCTGTGATTCTTTGTGTTTTTGTATTTTGGTGTGGATCCAAATTCCCTTTGTGTGTTGTGTTTGTGTGCGTGTGCTTCTTCCTCTACATATAAAGATTTTTTTTTCATTTATAAGACCCCTTACCCTGTAGTGTTTTAGAAAGCTTTTGTTTAGTTTATTGCACCTAGCTAACAACACATGCCAGGTATAGTTTATATCACTTAATTTTTTATTTTATTTTTTATTTTTTTTATTTTTGTCAGTTATCCTCAAACCAATATTGTAGTTAAATATGTTTATTCAAAATTTTATTTTTCTGTAGTGCTTCAGTACCAAGCTCGCACATCCTTAGCCACAGGTATATTGTAAATTATGTTAGCTTCCTCACGATACATGGCAGTCGTACTTTCCCTCAAATATCAGAGCTCACCTTTGCTTATTTTGTTTTATTGAGATCTTTCTTAGAATTATAACTTTAGAGGAAATTTTTTAAACTTTTTAACTTAAACTTTGAAAATAGAAAAATCTCACATATATAATCTTCATTATACATTATATAATAAAATATGCTATCCTTGAAGATTTCTTTAAAGATAACTTCAGTAGATTTTTATATTTTTATATTTATATTTTTTTTTTAAGATAACTTCAGTAGATTTTTATATTTTATATATCCTCCTGTAAAATGTTAAAAGATGAAAAGGAATGTAATTTCATGCACATGCCTATCATTTGGGTATCCACTTTTATTTAAATTTTGGAACCGAAATTCGTATTGTGTGTTGGTCACAGTTAAGTTTGAATTTTACTTTTGTAACTATTTTTATTGTTTTTGTTTACAAGTCTCAAATTCTTTGCTTTTTATATTTTAGAAATTGATTTGAAGAGTCTCTGTAATGATTTTTTAAATATTCAACATTTGTGTGACTGTAATGAAAAAACTGTTTAACGAAGAACACTTACGGGAAAGTAAAATGAGAATGTCCCCTGTAATTGAACCAGTGCTGTGGGACTGAGAAATTAATAAGTTCTGAACCATTTATGAAGCCAGATAGCAAATTTTTAGTTAGTTTTATGTATAGTTCAGTAAGTAATTTATGCAATGGTAAGAATAGGTTAAGTAGGTAGGAGTCGAAAGTCAAGATATTGACATTCTTAAGTAAATCAGTCATGAATTGATTTTTTTTCTTTTTTCTTTTTTCTTTTTTTATCAACCGGACTCATAATTACCATTTTATTAGTTTTAGGAAGATCTTTATTAGAAAATGAAGGAAAATCAGCACCGCGTGATGTTGCTTTTCATACGGAAATGTTGTAAAAAAGATGTTTAAGTTGAAGAAGCTAATTTAAAACCAAAAATTCCCAAACTATTCCAGAGTTCATTGTGGTTGTTCTAACTCTAAAGATAAAATGTATGGAACAGACTTACAATTTAGAGACTTCCAAAAAACTTCGATTTCATTCAGATGAAAACTCCGATTGAAATCAAAGGCTTTTACGGAATTCAGACAAGAAATACTCTTAACACGAAAAACTCCAAAACTCATTTTTTGTTTTTTTTTAAAAAATGTAAAATAAAATAAAATAAAAAAATAAATGAATTTGTAAACCTTGTTAAGTAAAAAATAAGAAATAAAAAAAAGGAGAAAAAATTTATCTGATTGCAGTCTTAAAATTTTTTTAAACTACATTCCATTAAAAAAATTAGCATATCTGACCATAAACATATCGTAGCTTGAATCCATTTTGAACACATAAGATGGGTGCACCATTGAGAATGTTTATGGTATGGGATGGAATAGTTTGCTTCTGTTGAAATTCATAGAGCTGCTGCATTTCGTAAAATTTTTAAATAAATAAAAATAAATTCTCTTAGATTACTATTGATAGTTCTCGTCTTTTCCTTATTGATAAAGATTTGAGTAAATTATTTAATCCTTTCCAGAGTAAAATTTGAATTTGTTGCTTACCACCTCGTTAGTCTATTATACATAAAACATATAGGGTGTATGTTTAGTGACCAAAGTCATATGGATGTAAGTAACTCAAAAGGAATGTACATTTTATGTATTTTTGACCAAAACTAGTTTTCTTAACCAATATATATATATATATATATATATATATATATATATATTATATATATATATATATATATATATATATATATATATATATATATATATATATATATATATATATATATATATAATATATATAATATTATATATATAACAATTTCTCATATTATTTATAGGTTGGATTTTGACTACCCTATTATCAATGTTTAGATGTATGCTATAGATCCCTTCATCTTATTTGAATTTAGACTAAGTGAAAATTTTTCCTTTATAAAATTCGTGGTAAAACTAAATTACAGAAAATCGTGTCACTTATGATGTTTAAAATTCTTGTTTAGGATTCAGTTAGGCATTTTAGGGGTATTCATAATATAAAATGTTATTTGTTGTTTTGCAGAGGACGTTTATGAATCTTCTTCAGCTCTTCATAAGTGGAGCTCATTAGACCTTCTACCCCAGGAATATGATGGGGATGGAAATGCGATTCTGAAGGAAGGAGTCCCTAATAATGGTAACTTTTAAATTATTTTTTGGTCATTGTCATGTAGTTTACTTTTTAAGTAGAATTCTTAATTACCTTCTGTATAGTTTGCATGCTTTTCATTAAGACAAAAATAGAACATTACTCATTTAATGCCATTTTGGTTTCTTTTGGATTTTCGTACAAATGGTGTCACACGTTTGTCCTGTCGATTACTAATATTCCCCTACAAACTTTTTTAAAAAAAAGAGTCGCCTACACCATTTTAGATTACATTAGATCACTGTATTTTTTCGCTTTGGCGAAATCTGCAATATTTTGAAGATGAATTCAGCAATTGTACATCATAAATTTTCGTTCATTTTTTAAAATAAATAAAAGAGAATTGTTAAAATCTGAACTTACTTCCTTCCTTTACACTCCTTGTTCCTCGACTCCATAATCTCTTACCATCTTCCTATTCCTATTTACCTTTACAGTATATTTATTGTCTTCGGTATTTCCTTTCCGTTGTTGAATTTACATCCTTATTTCTCATAACACTTCAGTCATCTAGTTCTGTCGTAGACCAACTATTGTGATTTAAGACACTATCCTTGTCATGCATATCCATTTTAAATTACTATCTTCATGCGTCTACTCTTTATTTGGTTTTCCACGATTTTCATAGTTCTCTAAGGACTTTATACTCATTCCATCTTGCTTTTTTTATACCTCACCGTTTTTTTCCTTGTCTTCAAATTTGTCTCATCTTCCCATTTTTCGTATAGAAATTCATACTAATTTCTTGCCCCCCGCCCCATTTTTTTAAATATCCATTCTGTGTCACGCTTTTGATTATTGTATATATTTTGTAAGCCTGGATTTTTTTTTTATATATGTAAAAAGGAAGGTAGTTTCGTAGTTTTCCCTTCTCTTAAACGTTAAAGCTCTCCCATGCATATGCCACTCTCTAAATCGTATATATTTAAGTTTTTCTTTGTAGTTACCATTCTTTCCATAAGGTAGTCAATAAAAAATGTTCAGACTAAATGTGATTCATCACATTCATTTCAATTTTATTTGATTAAAGATGTTCGGACCGGAATTTGCCTCTTAAATCAAAGCTCAACACAGAGGTGTGGAATCGTTTTATATTGACAGACTCATCAAAACCTATAATTCTAAAAGTTTAATTCAAGAAACTTGTTTTTGTTTACTGCAAAGTATGCTTCCAAATTGAGTTACTCCGTATCCAATTCTATGCAACCTTTTATAGTCAGTTGTTTTTCTATATATTGTGAAATTTTACCTCAATTACTTCACATATTTCTTTCTACATTTTGTGATCTGGGTGACTCTGGTTGCAAAACCTTGCTAAAATTCACAAGGGAAAAATCTATTTTTTTTCTTTAAATAGCCAACTTATGATATAATTGAGATTGATACCAATCTGTCCAGTCCAAAGATTAATGCCCTTTAAAAATAAGTTAAGAGAAAACTCCCATTACAAACCAAATTTTAAAATCGCTCCTGAAAATAATAGAAAATGTTACTTACCATGTTCTTCCCCAGTGGTTTTCAATTGTACTTGAATAAAGATATGCGGACCGGAATTGGCCTCAAGTCAAAGCTCAACAAAGGAGTGTGGAATCGTTTTACATTGACAGACTCATTAAAACCTGTAATTCTAAAATAATAATTCAAGAAACTTGTTTTTGTTTACTGCAATATATAAGTAATTTTATAAAAATTTAATTATTATATCTTCAGAAACAGAGGAATATTTTCATATTCTAAAATTAGATAACCTTTAAACCACCATTATGTCAATTATATGCAAAAAAGAATTTGCATATTAAGTCGTAACATTTCTGTCCTCAATATCAGTGAGTTATCTAGATGTGTATTCATCAATTGGATATGAGTGAGAGAGTAAGATAGGAAATTGCAACAATGAATGGTTTAAGAAGAGGAAAGTATTGTCGTGCTTGTTTGCATAGAAGTGGATATTTTATAACATTTTCCATATTTCATTGAGGTCATTTTTAACACCATACAGAAGCTCTAAAAAGTTATTTTCCGAGAACCATTTCTATTTATAGCTCTTTAAGGACTTGGAGAATCATCTAAGTAAGATTCAAATTCGAAGTCGTTGCTTTTCCTTAAGTTGTAATGTCATTCCCCAAATGACTCACATGAATGACCTTCATAGGAAGGAAATGTGATCGCCAAAAATTTCTTTTGTGATAAAAATTTTGATAGACTTTTTCAAATTATTTGGATTTTTTTTTCTTGTAATATAATGTTTTAATTTTAACCTTGTGGTTGCAAAGAAATATTGAAGTCATTTTGCTTTGACAAATCCACCATTTCTATAGAAATTATTTTAGTTCTTTGGTTAATATTTTTATTCATAAAATTTAGTATTTTACTTTCGCCGAGTTAAAATTCTGTCCAGAGCATACATGCTTGTGATAGTCAACTTAAATATGTTTGAAACTGTAAAACCACATGAATTCCTTATCATCTAACTGAAAATGTTGCGTGACTGATGTTTCCATGTTGCGTTTGATTATATAGTTAATAATGCAAATAATCTTCACGCAAAGTGTCACTTAAAGGAGTAGATTTATCACGGAGATTTTACCTATTCAAAATGAAGTGAATTTTTTTTTTTTTTTTTTTTTTTTTTTTTTTTTTTTTATAACGTGTGATATTTATAAACTCTTCACCTTTTTCTGCAACCGCAGAAGCGTTGTCAGTGCACATACTCTCTAAATTACGTGAATTCAAACCAACTTTGTGACTAGAGATGGGAAGTCAAACAGAGTCGACTTTTTTCTATTTTTTGAAGATTCGAGAGTGGATGGTCTGTCGCGACTCCCTATATATTCTCTTTTTTTTATGCAAAAGTCATAAAATTCGTTCATAAGCTTCGTATTACTTATACAATTGATGAAAAAAAACTTTTGAAGATATTGCTTGGTTTGTACATCATCTTTTATCCCAAGCATGAAATACAACTTCGTGTGCGAGTGTTTTTTTTTTCTTTTTTAACTAAGATGCCTTAACAGTTTTGTTACCTATAACTTTTATGAATAACTGATTTCACGTTCTAGGTTTGCAGCTTGTACACAGTCCTAGTTAGTCATTTAAAGCAAAGACTTATCACGCTAGGTGATAGGGTGGGCTAGACCATTCCGTTTCACTCCGTTGCCCTTTGGTTCGTTCCTTTTCGCGTTTCATCTTCTCACAGGGTCTAAAGTGTACCCTTGACTCACATTGGAGTGCCTATGCTCCCACAATCTTCCTCTTTCTTTACATGTATCCTACAAATTTACAAAAGCTTACACCTACATTACCTATTAAATATACCAAAAAGTGGCGAAACATAAATCTGCCTCGGATATGCTTCGAGGGGCGGCATCCAAAGAAGGCCCCTAATCCACTCTTTCTCCCATCACCACTTGGAAGTTGGTGGCCTTTGATGATGAGGTTGGTGCCACCAAGACCTTGTTGCCGATTTTCCCAGGTGCACGGTCTTCTTTTTTCATTAATTTCTGAAACATTCGCGGTCTTTTATCTAACCACTTTGTCGAACACCACCTTTCTTTTTCTAGACCTTATCTCTTGTTCTTGACTGAACCTCAGGTGTCTGGGTGCTTTGACAGCAAACCCTACTCAGTTTCCTCCTACAATCTCTATCCTCAGTTTTTAGCCAAAGGCGGATGTTGCGCATATGTGCGCAATGATGATGTCTGTTCTCGTGTCTCTAATTTGGAGTCTTCTGAATTCTCTACTTTATGGCTTAAACTTTCTTGCAATTCTACAACTAAATTCATTTGTTCTGTCTACTTATCTCCTAACCCTACAGACTATCCTAACTTCTTTGACTATCTTAATTCCAAAATAGAACACATTCTTTCTTCTCCTTTCTCTGAAATCATCATTTTAGGTGATTTCAATGTTCACCACCGAAAATGCGAAAATGGCTTTCATCTACTTCTCATGATCCAGCTGGTGAACTCAACTTCCAATTTTCTATCTAGGATAACCTTGAGCAGTTGGTGCATTTCCCTTCCCGTATCCCTGATGAACCCAACATTCTTAATATTTTCCTAACTTCTTATCCTTCTTACACTATTAAACTCATTCCTCCTCTGGGTTCATCCCACCACCTTCTTATCTGTATCTTGTCCTGCCTCTTCAATTCTTCTGCAAGAATGGCCCCTGCCTTCGGCAAGGAGACGTTTCAGGCATTCTGGTGCCACTAACTGGTCGGACTTGCGGTTGTACTTTTCTGATTTTCCATAGAATGATTACTGTTTCCGAGGGGGGGGGGGTCCCTCGGAGTGTGCAGAGCGAATAACTGAGGTGATTCTCTCTGGCATGGAGATGTACATTCTATGTTCTTTCCCTTCTACTAAACCTAACAAACCTTGGTTTAACTCTGCTTGTTCTCGTGCTATCCTCCTCAGGGATGCTGCCTTCAGGGGTTACCATCATTTTCAAACTCCTTACCCTCTTGTATCTTCTGACGGTTCAGCTGCCGTTTTGCTTTCCTCTAAAGCTGAACTCTTCGCTCAAACTATTACCTCCAATTTAACCTTAGACGATTCCGGAGCGCTCTCTCTCTCTCTCTCTCTCTCTCTCTCTCTCTCTCTCTCTCTCTCTCTCTCTCTCTCTCTCTCTCTCTCTCTCTCTCTCTCTCTCTCTCTCTCTCTCTCTCTCTCTCTCTCTCTCTCTCTCTCTCTCTCTCTCTCTCTCTCTCTCTCTCTCTCTCTCTCTCTCTCTCTCTCTCTCTCTCTCTCTCTCTCTCTCTCTCTCTCTCTCTCTCTCTCTCTCTCTCTCTCTCTCTCTCTCTCTCTCTCTCTCTCTCTCTCTCTCTCTCTCTCTCTCTCTCTCTCTCTCTCTCTCTCTCTCTCTCTCATATAGAGCTTAACACTAAGAAAGTGTACGATCCTGATGGTATCCCTCCTGTGGTTCTCAAAACTTGTGCTTCCGAGCTTGCACCCTGCCTTGGTAAACTATTTTATTAATGATTTTCTACTTCAGCCTTCCCTTCTTGCTCTAACTACCGTCCAATTTATCCTTAACAGGAAGATTTTGAAACATCACAATTCTTCAATTCATTTCTCTGATCGCCAGTATGGATTTCTTAAGAAACACAATACTGGTGATCTTCTTTCCTTTCTCTCTTACTTTTGATACTCCGCTCTTCGCCATTTAGGTGAATCTTTCGTTGTCGCGCTGGACATATCGAAGGTTTCGATGGAGTTTGGCACAAAGCATTGATTTCCAAACTTTCCTCTTTCGGAATCCATCCTTCTCTCTGATTTCCTTTCTGGTCGTTCTATAGCAGCTGTTGTAGACAGCCACCATTCATCCTATAAATCTAGAAATAGTGGTGTTCTTCAAGGATTTGTTCTATCCCTCACACTTTTTCTGCTTTTTATCAATGACCTTCTCTCTATTCATATCCTATCCACTCTTATGCTGATGACTCCACCCTTCATTACTCTTTTCATTTTGAACTATCCTCAGTTTCATTCAAAGAAGTTAATAAACGCAAAGAGGGTGGCCTTATAGCAACTAACCTCTGATCTATCTCGCATTTCAAATTGGGGCAGAGAAAACATGGTTGTTTTCAAGCCTCAAAAACTCAATTCCTCTATCTCTCTACACAACGCAATCTTCCACACAACTATGATCTTCTTCGAAAATACAACTCAAGCCTTCATCTTTCCTTAATAATTTTTGTGTTTTTTTTTCTCGTGATCTTTCTTGGAAAGATCACATTATTTCTCTTTCTAAACAAGCTTCTAAGAGTTTGCTTGTTTTGAGGTGCCTACAGCATTTCTTCACTTCACTCCAGTTGCTTGCTCTGTATAGGGGTACTGTTGGCCCCTGTATGGAGTATGCGTCACACATCTAGGGTGGTTCCACTCATACAGCTCTCCTGGAAAAGATGGAGTCTAGAGCTTTTCGCCTTATCAACTCTCCTGCTCTCATGAATACTTTCCAGTCTCTTTCTGCCCGTCGAATTGTTGCCTCACTTTCTCTCTATACTATCGCTATTACAACGGACAATGCTCTTCTAAACTCTCTCTTTGCATACATCCTCCATTGAGATGGGCTTGTACGACTCGTCTTTCTACACAGTTTCATCCTTCCCCTATCCAACTCTCTAACCCCAGACTTAACCACTATGCTCAATCTTACATATACTGTACTGGTACAGTCTGGAACACGCTTCCTCATCTATTTTCCCAACTTCCTATAACTTATACACCTTCAAACGCCGTGTATCAGGTCATGTCGGCCTTTAATTTGACCAGTTTCCCGACTTTCCCCCTAATTCTGGTAGAATTTTAGTAGGCCTCTGGCCTTTAGAATTTTAGTAGGCCTCTGGCCTTTGCCCACCAGAGGTGAAATAAAAAAAATGAAGCATTGTTACTATTCAGATATAATGTGATTTTCCATTCATGAGTATCAACATGGGAAATTAGAACAAATTGGTAAAACCACTTACCAAATTTTATTTTCATTTAAAAATAATATATGGCGCTTATGCATAACCTATGAGTCCTCAGAAATCATCCTAATCAGGTTATCTAGCTATAATTCTGACTCGGTATCGTATGGTGAAATTTAAGGACTCTGACACTGATTGGAAGTCAACAGCAGAGCTTTTAACATTCTTGCTCTCTTGAATGTCTTTAGACTTATTTTTCTCAGACTTTTCTTTATGGAGATTGATAAGGTTACATGTGGGGATACTGAAGAACAGGCATTTATATGTAACATATCAAACTCATGAAATGCAGGAATATTGGACAGAAAGTGTTGTTCTAAAGTGTATTTGGTATGATAAGTTTGATGATTGCTTCCAACATTACTGTGACTATGTCAGTTTCGTATTATGACTGAAAAATACTTGTTTTTACTTTGCCTTCTTTTCCCCAATTTCATTGTATTATCTAACTTGTTTCCCAAAAATTTTTGATATAATCCATACATTTTATATAATACAGTATATGTTGCTCCTTTTTGTGCTATTGCAATCTTAATGAAACAATTTGAAAACTGCTCTTTTTTATTTGTTTTCCCTGCAGTCCATATCGTTAAATAAGGAATGAACCAGTGATTTCTTTTTTTCCATGCATGTTCACTCAATCACTCATTAAGTAGGAGAAAATTTTTAATTTTAAAATAAGTACCAGTTTCTGTGCCCTATTTCTGTAACGAATGATAAGGAACTTACTACTTAGTGAACTTAAAGCTTCAGCAGGCAGTCTAAAGGTTATTTTCAGATCTGTTCAGTCTGATCCACACTCTGAAATTTGAATAATTATTAGTTATCTAAATCTAAGTCAGATTTTGTTTACATGTAGTTGCCGCAGCCTGTATACATGGTCATGCTGAAGCTGAACAGTTTTGAATACCATAAAACCAACTACTCTCATCTTTAGTTCTAAGCTCTGAAGAATCTCAAGTTTTTACTCCTAATGGTGATAACTGATAAGTGATAACAAATTAATGATATTATAAGTATGATGAATAAATTCATTAACAAATCGCAATTCCTTGCCAGTTTACCAATATACAAGTTACCACTTACAACTGTACAAAAATATCCATATTGAAGTTTATAGAATTAAGCCATGAATTAAAATGAACAGTGGTGGTTAATAGTTATAACAACAATGTTCAGAATATTATTAATGTGTTATTCAGTGAAACTATTATTTTTGAACAAGAATTGTAGAAAAAGAGCTTTCTTTTCTTTTCTTAAATAAAAAGGAAAGCTGAAACGATGTGCAAAGAAACTTATTTTTGCAACTCTATCTGTGACATTAGTCTCAAAAGTTGTTGGAGATTTTTATGTCAGCGCCCTTACTGTAATGGATGGAAGCCAAAATGAGCAATCTTTCTAGCTAAGAAAATCCTCAATTAGTTAGGCTACGTTGAGAACTAATTCGTACTATTGATCAGTTATGATTCCTCTTGAAATACAAAGTAGTTTAAATTTGAAAATCTTATCAGTCGTCTAAAAAAACTTTACAATGCTTCTTTTACGATTTCAACGTCTCTAAATAACTTATCTTTTTTTTCCAAGTTTCTTTTTTGGTTGAATAATACGATTTTCCGATCTTAGCATTGCTCGGAATAATTTGTTTTCCATTTGTTTATTTTTTAATTCTGCAGTGATCTTTCACTCCTCTCCATCTAATTTGACATTTACCGTCACTGAAGCTCATTTAGTTTTCTTTTCCTTTTACTGCAGGATCGTAAAGTATGAAAACCATCTTATTTTGACGGAAACAATATGATATTATATTTTCTAATCTACAATTAAAAATGTACTTTTAGGAGTTTTTGAGACGGTGTGTAAGCACGCACATGAAAAACTTAAAAAAGATGTTCAAGTTAAATATATGTAGAAACTGTAAAACTGCTTAATTATTCTGAATCTGCTCTTAAACAGAAATATCATATACACTACCTGTTTAGAGTTAATAATAAACTCACTCACTCACATCCCACGCTTCCCCAACTGACCTCTAGCTGAATGAAATGTGATTAGACATGAAACCTAATGTCTAAAGTCGTTGTTTAAATTACTATGTTACTGTTTCATCTTCTATACCGATGATGGAGATATCACTGTCGTATGAAATTGGAAGATTGATATAAAGGTTTGTTATTTTTTTAAAACCATTCCACAGTTTTATAAAAAAAATAGTTTTCAATGATGTATATTTTTTTATTATTTATTTATTTATTTCGCCTCAGATGGGCAAAGGCTAGTTGCCTACTAAAATTTACACCAGAGTTAAGGAAAAAGTAGGAAATCTGGTCAAATTAAAGGCCTCTGTGTCCCGATACATGGCGTTTGAAGGTGAATAAGTCATAGGAAGTTGGGAAAATAAAGGGAGTGTTTTCCAGACTTTACCAGTAGTGTATATGTAAGATTGAGCACAGTGGTTAAGTATGGAGTCAGAGAGATGAACAGAGAAAGGATAAGACTGTGTAGAAAGGCTTGTCGCACGTGCCCTTATCAATATAGGAGGTATGCGACCGGAGAGTTCAAAGAGCATTGTAAATTGTAATAGCGATAGAATAAAGAGAGTGACACAACAATTCGACGGGAAGAAAGAGACTGGAGAGAATTTGTGAGAGCATAAGATAAAATATGAAATCCTAGACTCCACCTTTTCACTTGAGTGGAATCACCCCAGATGTGTGAGGCATACTTCATACGGGGCGAACAACACCCCTATAAAGATCAAGCAACTGGAGTGTAGTGAAGATATTCTGAAAGCGCCACAGAATACCCAACCTCTTAGAAACTTGTTTAGAAAGAGAAGTAATGAGACTTTTCCAAAAAAGGTCACTAGAAAAAGAAACACCGAGAATATTATGGAGAGATGAAGGTTTGAGTTGTGTGGTTGTGAGGAAGGTTGTGTCGAGTAGAGAGATAGAAGAACTGAGTTTTTTGAGGCATTGAAAACGACCATGTTTTTTTCTGCCCCAATTTGAAATGCGAGATAGATTAGTTGCTCCAAAGCTACTCTCCTTGCGTCTATTAATTATTGTTGGGGGACGTCTTTCAAATTGAAATGAGTAATGAAGAAATGGAGTCATCGTCATAGGAGTGAATAAGAGATGAAGTATCAGAGAGAAGGTCATTAATGAAAAGTAGAAAAAGGGTTGGGGATAGGAGATTCTTGAGGAACATCACTGTTAATAAGACTTTAAAAAATGATTGGTGGCCGTCTACAACTTCTGCTTTATAACGACCGGAAAGGAAATTAAAGGTCACAGAGAAAAGGATAAATTCCGCAAGAGTGTAGTATGGAAATCAAAACTATGTGCCAGGCTCAATTGAACGCTTTCGATATGTTCAACGCAACAACAAAAGATTCACTGAAATGCCGAAGAATCAAGGACGAAGATTTCGAGAGAAGTAAAAGATCACCAGTAGAGCATTTTTTACGAAACCGATTCTGGCAATCAGAGATAAGATTAGAAGAATTGAGATGTTCCCAAATCATTCTGTTAAGTATAGATTCGAAAACTTTAAAATGAACGGAGGTTAAAGAAATGAGACGGTAGTTATATTCTTAAAAAGAGTCCCCCTTTTTTCGACACAGGTTGAAGGTGTGCACTTTTTCAGCAAGAAGGGAAAATTATATCTAAAAGGCGAAGACGAAATAGTTTACCAAGGCAGGGTGCAGGGTGGTGCGGAGAATAGATTTTGCACGATTCCGAGATGAAAGATAAGTTGCGTGAGTTTTTGGAGTTTGAAGAAAACTGTAATCCCTGATCGTAGAGTCTCTGCGGTGGATAGCACGAGAACAAGCTGAGTTAAATCAATGTGTGTTAGATTTAGTTGAAATGAAAGAATATGCTATTTATGCCTCCTTGCCAGAGGGAATATCATCTGCAAATTCCAAGGGACTCCTCCCATGGAAACAGTAATCATCGATGGGAAATCAGAAAAGCACAACCGCAAGTCAGACCAGTTAGTGGCACCGATATTCCAGAAACTTCTTGCCGAAGGCGGGGACCGTTCTTGCGGAAGACTTGAAGAGATAGAGCAAGATACAGAGATAGTTTAATATACATAAATATAAAAAAGTATTACTTGCGTGAGACCAAAAATAATTCAAAGCATCATAAGATTATACACTAGTTTTACAAATGTTAATATATAAATCTGTTAATTAAAGAATTGATCAATCCATAATTAGTTATTTCCCTTTCCAAGTTACGTCATTCACCCTAACATTCAGAAGGAAATAAACACCAGATAAATTTTATTGAAAGAAGGAGATTGGCATGAAAATGAAAAAAAAAATGCAACAGAATTTTCTTTTATTAAAAGTGTTTATAAACTGACGATGAACGCTTACAGTCATTACTATCGTAGGAGATACCTCTTGCTCGAAGATTATCTCTAGATTATTCACAAAATCCCTCAATATTTCATAAATTCCACAAGTCATCATTGCCTACATAATGTCTTTTAACTGTTTATCTTAGCAGATCTCATCAATCGTGTCCGTTGAAAGCCAATACGGAAATTATCAAAAAATTTTAATTTTGTCGTCATTCATAAGCCCAAACAAGAACATTTGTGTGAATTTTAAATTTCTTCTGTTCCAAAATGTAATATATACTAATCAAAATCTTATAATCCACTGACATTTTACTTTCACATCCAATGGATCTTTTCTAGTCTTGTCCAGTTTTCTTTTCTTTGGTTTACAGTTTTGTAAATTTTGGAAGCATAGAATTACCTTCTCATCTTAACTTGCAAATATTCTGTACTAAATATTTTAATTTCTCCTAAAAATAGAAATCTAGAAAAGGTAGTAATCATGTATTTTACATAAATGCATTTATGTAATACATGAAACATCAAGTATGTATCCCTACCTCAGTTCCCATTATTAATTTGATTCCCAACAGATAGAAAGTGGTAAACGAAGTAAAAATGTAAATAGAAATAAAGAGTTAAAAAAAAATCTACCCATCTGAAGTCATTAAAATACAATATAGTATAAATATTTTCTTCGCCTTCCTCTCCACCTTCCTCGATCGATCCATTTTAAGTATCTATGCAACATTTAAAAAAATACAAGAGGAAAATATGAACCTTGAAAACTAAAATCATGACGATAGGCGTAAACTGGGGCTGAAAAATTCTTTAAGGGACGTTTAAATTGAGGGGATCAGGCAAAGAGGTCAATTCCTTCACAACTTCTTTAACCTATCATCACCTTTGTTTTAAAATATGAATTAAAACAAAACTTACTAAGGCATATTTCTACAACAAATAAAAAAATAATTTCTTTTGCAAAATTAGGTTTCATTCAAAAGTCCACATTTAATGCCCTAAAGGCCTAAGGTTCTTCACTTATATATAATCTTAGGCAGACATTCAAACTGCAAATTTAAGTTATGTGATTTGAATATCTCACTTAAAATTTGGTTGTCAGGTAAGAATTTGAATATCTTCTAATGTCTTTCTAATTTCATACACAGCTTTAATTTACTAAATAATGATCGTTTTAAATGAACTATTGATCGCCAATAATATTGAAAATATTATTATCTTAGCATAAGTCTTCATAATTTGGTATTTGATTTTTACTTTTATATTTGGTTAGCTCGTTTAAATGTTTTGCTGTTTAGAGTAAATATTTTAAGCTTCAGTAACGTCATAGGAATAATTTCTTTAGAAATTTTACACAATTCCCTTAATGGTGGCAATGTTCAATTAGGAAAACTAAACTACTTGCAATAACGGTAATTGGAGTTTTTTTATTTTTCCATTTCATAGACAGTATCTTCTCCCCTGAGTATGTGTCTCGTGTGACATCAGAAAAGTGTAAATATAATTTGTTAGGGAGAAGTGCTGACACTTCCGTCCCACCTTCTCCTTCAGTGTCACCTTCGCACCAAGCAAGTCCCTGTGATACAACTGTTCTTCTGCTTGTGGTTCATGGAGGCTCCGTCCTGGACTCAACTGGAGGTACGTTGTCAAGTTAGCATTCTTATGTATTTATATATATATATATATATATATATATATATATATATATATATATATATATATATATATATATATATATCAGTGATTCTCGTATGCCCAATTCGCATTCACAAATCCGTGAAACTCTCCCATAAATATTAATATCCGCATCCACATACTCATTTCATTACATTCATTCAGCCATCTACACATAAGATTATATAAAATCTAGATTCATACAAATCTAGCATCATACAAATCCCTAAAGCAAGCAGATATTGTAATTGTTAGGAAAACTCTATGATGTTTTCTACCCTTCTTTTATATATATATATATATATATATATATATATATATATAATATATATATATATATATATTATATATATATATATATATATATATATATATATATATATATATATATATCAAATCATATTAATCATTGACTTTCATAAACCTATACATGTTATTTAAAAGTGTTTAAGTCATAGGAAGTGGGAAAACATGAAAGGAAAAAAAAGTGTTCCGCACTTTACCAGTACAGCAATGAAAGAATGAAGTTAGCGGGTAAGTCGGTGATCAGAGTTGAGCAAATAAAGCTTGATACTATGTAGACAGACGAGTGTAGACGTGTAGACAGCTCTTCTCAAAAGAGGATGCATGCGATGGTAGAGTTTAGAAGAGCAGTGTCTATTGTAAATAAAAGTAACAAAGAGAAAATAAAGTTTAACAGCTGGAAGAGGTTTAGAAAGAGTTGATGAGAGTGGAAAATTGATAAGGCAAAAACTTTGCACTTTCAAGAATGGCTGTGTGAGTGGAACCTTCGCAAATATGCGATGCGCACTCAACAACACCCCTATATAGAGAAAGCAACTGAAGTGTTATCCCTCGGAACACTTAGCAAATTAGAAGCTGTTTAGTAAGAAATATAATATGATCCTTCAAAAAAAATTCACTAGAAAAGGCACCCAAAGAATTTTTAAAATTTGGAAGGCTTGAATTGTGTGTTTTCAAAAATTGTTATAGGTGAGTTGAAGATTATGTTGAGTAGAAAGATGAAGGAACTGAGTTTTTTAGACATTGGAGATTGCCATGTTTTTTGAGTCCCAAATGGAAATTTGTGAAAGATCAAAGTCAATTACTTCAAAATCGTCCTCCTTTCATCACTTATTTAGGGTTGAGTGTGGCACCTTTTCAAAGTGAAAAGAATAATGAAAGGTGGTGGAATTTTCAATATGGAAAAGTGATGAAATGACAGATGGTAGGTATTTAGTAAGAGGAGAAAAGAGAGTTGAAGATAGGGCAGAACCCTAAGAATCAATCAAACCACCCTTTTGATAATTTAAAAAACAAATGATGGCTGTTTATAACTGGTGTTACTGAACAACTAGAATGGAAATCAGAAAAATAGATACTGAAAGAGGGAAGTTTAAATATTAAAACTTTGTATCAGACACAATAGAAAGCTTTTGGTATGTTTAGGGCCAAGGCAAAAGATTCATCAAAATGCAGAACGCAGAGAACTAAGAGTTGGAAAAAAAAGATACGATTAGGAAAAATTTTATCGTTTCCAGATCATCCTGTTGAGGATAGTCTCGAAAGCTTTGGTAGGAATCAAGATTTAACCCAGATAGGACGATAGTTGAACGGTTTTTTTTCACGCTTCCTGCAAGAAAGAAAGGTCTAACTAGATAAAAAGTACCGAAATGGTTTCGTAAGTCAAGGTGAAAGTTCGGCTACACAAGTTTTGTGAACCACTGGAGATGTATTATTAGGACTTATTAGTATTATTCTTATATAAAGCAGTATTATTCTTATATAACGTATTATTATTATTCTTATATAAAGCAGGATTATTCTTATATAACGTATTATATTAGTATTATTCTTATATAACGTCTCTAGAAGAAATTACAATGTTTGGTGTAAATGAGTTGGAAGGAGTTGGAGTAGGATTCGAAGTAAAGATTTGATCGAAGAGTTTAGCTGTAGCAGAAGGTAAAACAACAGTCATATCGTCAGAAGAAAATAAAGGAGGGAAAGAGTAAGATGCAAAGTCAGAGTTGATGATTTTTAAGGAACCAGAAAGATTTTTGTATTTTCTACTTGGATATGATTGTTCAGTGTCATGGAGAATAGATTATGAACGATTTCGTAATGGAATATAAGTTGGATGGGTTTATGAAGTTTGAAGAGGACGGTAATTTCTGAAGGCAATATCCCTGCAACGAATAGGACGAGAGCAAGCAGAGTGTAAGCCAAGATAAATAGGTTTAGTTGAAGAGAATTAAAATAAATATACGCTTTCATGCCGAAGAAAATCATCTTGGGTAAAATGTACTACATAGTCCGAGGAACCCCTACTAATGAAGCACTTTAATTTCATTAGAATTAAAAGAAGTGCGGATGCAGGTCCGACCATTTCAAATACATATCCTCTCTGAATTCAGAGAATTATCTTACAAGAGATGAAGAGATAGAACTTGATACAGGATGTTGAAAGTGATATGTAGAACTCAAGTAGTTTAACAAAAGGAGAAGACTAGAGAAGGGGCTCTTTATTGGAGTTTAGGCAGTCAAAGAATTTAATATTATCTGTTGTATTAGGAGATTTATGCTTTCTCAGATGAATCCAAATCAGGTACACAAAAAACAACGTTGCTCAAATAATTACAACAACCGCATTTGCCTGAAGTTTGAGAATAGTAATTATTAATGTAATTATTAATTATTAATTGTAGTAATTATTAATTATTTTTATCAGTGATCTTTTTGCTATTCTTCTAGCTGTTTTTCTTATGTCGATTACTCAACTCTTCATTCCTCCACTTATTTAAAATCTGCTCAGCATTTTGCATCTAGAGTTACTTCTCGACTTTATTTTTCTTATTCTGTTTTTGCTGATCTGAATGGGATTTCAGAGTAGGATCGCCTCAACTAGGGATGGGGCGATACCAAAATTTTAACCGATACCGATACCAATAATTTTAAACCACTCGATACCGATACCATTTTTTTTTACTAAACTCATGGAGGTTGAAATAAGATTGAAAATATTCAGTGATCATAAAATTTAGGTTTTCTGTTATCTGTAATACCTAGTTATTTTTTGGTCACATTGCTAAACAATAGATGATATAGAGTTGGTACCACCAAGATTTGTATCCGACTTGCCCTAGTGCAAGATCTATTTTCTTTATTAATTTTTGCAACATTCGCGGTCTTCAATGCAATTTTCATTTTATTGAGCACCACCTCTCTTCATTTAGACCCAACCTCTTAATCTTGACAGAAACTCAGGTGCTTGAGCGTTCTGATAGCAAACCATTTTCTGTTTCATCCTACTGTCTCTATCTTTAATTTTCAGCGAAAGGAAGTTATCAATATGTGCGCGACGTGTCTCTAATCTGGAGTCTTCTGAATTTTCCACCTTGTGGCTAAAGCTATCTTGCCATTTTATGTCTAAATTCATTTGTTCTATTTATTTATATCCTAACTTACTGACTATCCTAAATTCTTTAACAATCTAAACTCCAAAGCAATGAATATTCTCTCTTCTCCTTTCTCAGAAATTATCATATTAGGTGATTTCAATGTTCACCGCCACCAATGATTTCTTCTAGTTCTGATGATATGGTCGGTGAACGTGCCTTTCAAATCTCCATCCTAAACGACCTTGAGTATTGGGTGCAGCTCTCTACTGGTATCCCTGATTGTCTCGGGGATAAACCCAACATTCTAGACCTTTTTTAAATTTCTAATCCTTTTCCTTATACTGTCAAACTCTATCTTCCTCTGGGTTCATCCGATCACTTTTTTATCTCTGTATCCTCTTTTATCTTTTCAAATCTTCCACAAGAATGACTCTCGTGTATTTCGAGGAAACGTTTGGGACATTTCGGTGCCCAGGCTGATCGTACTTCCTTTGATTTTCTGTGGAATGATTATCGCTTGCGTGGGAGGCTTGGGCACAGCTAGTTACCTAGGTGATTAATTGTAGCATGGAGACTACATTCAATAGTCTTTCCCTTCTACTAAGCCTTACAAACCTTGGTTTACTTATGCTTATTCTCGTGCTATTTGACGCAGGGATGAAATCTTCAGGAATAACCGTTGTTTTAAAACTTTAGAAAATCGTGCAAAATATGTTCTTGTTCTTTGTAACACCAAAAGATCATTTCTAAATATGAAATGCAATCATTTTTCTGGTTTCTCTTCCTCTCTTTCAGACAGTTTGCAAAAAATGTCAACTTAAACTTTGCTTCTTCCTCTTTCCCTCCACTAGTATTTTCTTTCAGCACAATTACCGTTTTACCTTCTTCAAAAACTTAACTTTTTACTTAGACTTTTCCCCCTAATTCAACTTTAGATGATCTCGGAGCTATACCTCCTTCTTCAACCCCCTCCCCTCCAACTTATGTATAAATTTGTAATTTCTTCTAAAGAAGTTTAAATCTCTATATCTACAGCTTTGCACTAAGAAGGCGTATGGTACTGATGATAACCCTCCTGTTGTTCTCAAAATTTGTGCTTTTTAGCTTGCACCCTGCTTTAGCAAAATATTTCGTCTCTATCTTTCTACTTCAACCTTCCCTACTCTCTGGAAGCGTGTTTTCATTCAGCATGTACCAAAAAAGAGGAACATCTCCAACCCTACAGCTACTGTCCCATTTCTTCAACTTCCGTTCCTTCAAAAGTCTCTTTGTACGAGTTGTAAAGATCTCAAATCTTCTAATCATATCTTTGATTACCAGTATGTCTTTCATAAAAAAAATTCTAATGATGATTTTCTTTCCCTTCTCTCCGACTCTTGGTTCTCCTCTCTTCGGCATTTTAATTAATCTTTTGGTATCGCTCTAGACATATCGAAAGCCTTCGATAGAGTGCTTTCAAATCTTTATTTTTTTAAACTTCCCTCTTTCGGAATTTATCCTCTCTGATTTTCTTTCCGGTCGTTCTAAAGCAGCTGTTGTAGACTTCCACAGTTCTTACCTTAAATCTATTAATAGTTGTGTTTCTCATGGATCTGTTCTAACTCTAACTCTTTTTCTAGGTTTTATTAAAGACCTACCCAGTACTTATCGCGTATCCACTCTTATGTTAATGACTCCACCCTTCATTACTCCTTCCAGTTTGAAAGACGTCACTCCCAACGGCAGTTAATTGACACAAGAATGGTGGACTGCTTGGAGCAACTGACCTCTGACCTTTCTCTATTTCCATCTGGGGCAGAGGAAATAAGGAAGTTTTCACTGTCCCAAAAATTCAGTTCCTTCATCTCTACTCGACACAACCTTTCGCATAACTATGACATCTTCGAAAACACGCAATTTAAACCTTCGTCCGTCCTTAAAATTCTGTGTTTCTTTATTCGTGTATCTTTTTAAACAAGCTTCCAAGAGGGGTGTTCTGAGTCGCCTTCATAATTTTTTCACTCCACCCGAGTTGCTTGCTCTTTATACAATTGTCCTTGAAAAAGTGGAGTCTAGGGGTTTTCGTCTTAACTTACGCTCTCGCTAATTCTCTCATTTATGATAGTTGTTGATAGAGTGCGGACGTCTGCGTTTAGTTCTCCCCAGTTTTATTTTTTTTTTAAGTGCGTGTGTGTTTTTTTATTAGTTTTAATTGTTTTTAAGCTTTGTAGTTATTCTCCAGTTTTAATTCTATTTCTGTGTCTAGTTTTAAATATTTTAAAATTTGTGAAGTGTTTTTATTTTAGTATTAGTTTTAGTACGTTGGAAAAATTTTAGCCTCCTGCAACTTTTTTTTTACTAGACCGAGTATCAAGATAAGTTCTAATTATATTTTCATTTTTTATTTTAAACATTTATTTGTTTATTTGAATATTTTTTATTTATTACGTCTATTGTTTTTATTATTATTATTTTTTTTACGTTTTCTATTGACTTTGCCAACGTCCGTGGCTTTCGTTCTAATCTCGCGTCTGTTGAACACCACCTCACTGCCTCTCGTCCTAACCTATTGCTTCTGTCTGAGACCCAGCTGGACAGGGATTCTTTCTCCAGCAATCTTAATGTCTCTAACTACAACTTTTTTCACAATTTCCGACTAAATGGTGGAGTCTGTGCCTATATTAACATTAACACTCCTGTGACACGTCTCGTGAATCTAGAATCTCCTAATTTCGATGTTTTATGGCTTAAAATCTGTCTTCCTACTACTACAATTATCTTGTGTTTCTGCTACTCCTCCCCTAATGGAACAGATTTTCCAGTTCTTTTTCAATATTTTACTACTTCTCACGAGACTGTTACTTCTTCTCATCCAAATGCTGAAGTCCTCTATTTAGGGGACTTCAACGTACATCACACTGAATGGTTGGGCTCCTCTCATACTGATGCAGGTGGGAGGGAGGCCAAATCATTCAGCATTCTCAAGATCTGGAGTAGTTGATTAGGGAGCCCACACACATTCCAGATCGTCCTAACCAATTCTTGAATACGCTTGATTTATGCTTCACCACTACTCCTAGTTATAAATACACCATTTCCCTCCTATTGGTAACCATGCTCTAAACGTACTTTCTAGCACTTTAATCGGGCTAATTGGCGGGCAATGCGCCGCTTCTTTGCTAACTATGATTGGGGTGAATCTTGCTTTATCTCTAGGGATGCTTCTGTTTCTGCTGAAAAGGTAGGGGCAGTGATCCTTGATGTGGATGGGCAGATTCATCCCATCTTCAACTAAATCTTTTCCTCCTCAAAATCCATGGTTCGATGGCAACTGTTCTCTTGTCCTTCGGGAGAGAGACAATGCTTACCGTGAATGGAAAAACTCTCCTTCTCCTATCACTCTTGCAAATTTTCATTCAGCTCGGAATCGTTGCAGGGATGTTCTTCGACGGTCTAAGCGTGCTTTCATAAAAAGGAAGTGCGCTGACATCTACGGCTCTCCTACTGATAAAAATTTCTGGTCTGTTGTCAAAAATATCTCTAACAACCTCTGTAAATCTACCTTTCTTCCTCGTATTCGCTCTGATAGTTCTATTGCAAATACTCCCTCTGAAAAGGCTAATCTCTTCGGCCTCCTTTTCTCATCTATTTCCACCCTGCTCGATTCTGGCATCCCTCCTCCTACTCCTTCTCCTCTCAGGTGTCCCATGCCCCTGCCTGTAATTACTCAGGATCAGGTGCATGGGATCCTGAAATCTATGAACGTCAGGAAGGCCAGCGGCCCGGATGGCATTCCTCCTCGTGTTCTGAGGGAGTGTGCTTTCGAGTTAGCGCCTGTCCTCGTTCAACTCTACTCTCTATGCCTTAATACTAATACTTTTCCTCATTGCCTGAAGCGTGCATTTGTTCAGCCGATCCAGAAAAAAGGTATCCGCTCTGACTCTTCTAACTATCGATCTATAGCTCTCACTTGTGTTCTGTCTAAAATTTTTGAAACTCTCTTCAACTCTCATTTCCTAGATCATTTGGAGTCTCATTCTCTTCTCTCTGATCACCAGTATGTCTTTCGACGCTCGAGGTCAACTGGTGACATATTTTCCTATCTTACTGATCTATGGTCTTCTGCCCTTAGGGACTACGGGGAGTCTTGTGTGGTGACGCTTGACATATCCAAAGCTTTCGACCGGTTATGGCATGCGTCGCTGCTCTCCAAGCTCCCTTCCTTTGGGTTTCCTCCTTGCCTTTGCTTACTTTTGTCTAGTTTCCTCTCAGATCGCTCCATTTCGGCTCTTGTAGATGGAGTGACCTCTTCCTCTTTTTCTGTCAACTGTGGTGTTCCTCAGGGTTCTGTTTTATCTCCAACCTTATTCTTACTTTTCATTAACGATCTTCTAAACTGCACTTCTAACTCTGTTCACTCTTATGCTGATGACTCAACTCTACATTTTTCTGCTCATTTCAAATCTGCTCCCTCTTTTGCTTCAAGAATTACTTCTCGTCTTCTTCTTTCCGATTCTATTCTTGCCGATCTGGATGGGATTTCCCGGTGGGGTCATAGCAACCTTGTGAAATTCAACTCCTTAAAAACTCAACTTCTTCACATCTCCCTCTCAAAAACACCTCCCAACTTTCCTATCTTCTTCGATGGCTCTCCCGTCTCACCTGTAAATAACATTAACATTCTTGGTCTTAACATAAACAATAAACTGTCTTGGAAACTACATATCACAATGGTTGCTAAAGCGGCCTCTAAGAAGCTGGGAATTCTGTTCAGGTTGCGAGAATTTTTTTCTTCTGAACAGTTACTCCAAATATAAAAGGGTCTTATTCGCCCTTGTATGGAGTACTGTTCTCACATTTGGGGGGGCTCTGGCTCCTCCTCTCTTCTGGATAGAGTTGAGTCTAAAGCTAAAAGATTTATAAACTGTCCCCTACTTTCTAACTATCTTGACCCACTATCTCTGCGACGTGACGTTGGCGCACTATCCCTTTTCTATAGGTACTACAATGGAAGGTGCTCGAGGGAATTGGCCTCGCATCCCTCCATCGTTGCGCCGTCCTCGTTGCACAAGGTGTGCCCTGCTTTCGCACCAATTTTGTGTGGATGTAGGAAACCCCAGGCTGGCCCGTTGTGGTGCCTCTTTCTTTCCAGCCACCTCTGCTCTGTGGAATTCTCTACCATCATCTATTTTTCCTCCTGTATTTAATCTTCCACTCTTCAAGGCTTCCGTCTGTTCCCACCTGAGGGATGTGCGTTAGGTCTGTGTTTGAATGCCTTTCTGTTTTTTTTTTTTTTTTTTTTTTCATTTTGTGTGTGCCCCCTCTTTGAAAAGGACTATACCCGTGAGTGGCGGAGTTCTGTAAAAAAAAAAAAAAAAAAAAAATAGTCTTTCAGCCAGTCACAGTTGTGTCATTCTCTCTATACTTTCTATATTACAACGAATACTGCTGCTTTGAACTCTCTTGTCGCATTCCTCCTCCATTAAGAATTGCTCGATCTAAACGTTTTTCTACACGTCTCCACCTTTCTCTGTCCAGCTCTCTAACACCAGACCTAACAGGTTTGCTCAGTTTTACATGTATTCAGCTGGTAAAATATGGAACACTCCTTTTATCTATTTTCATAACTTCCTTTGACTTGCACACTTTCAAACGTCGTGTACCGAGACACATTGGTCATTCATTGGCTATGATTCTGACTTCCCTCCACTCTGGAGGAATTTCACCAGGTTTCCAGTATTTCCCTAACTCTGATGGAATTTGGTAGAGTTCATGCCTTTGTCCACCAGAAGATATATATATATATATATATATATATATATATATATATATATATATATATATATATATATATATATATATATATATATATATATATATATATATATATATAAATATATATATATATATGGGCGACAGGACTAGTAACCTGGCCCTATAATTTTTGATTACTGCTTGCAGCAACTCATTACCATCATGGGAAACCACAGCTCTGAGAAGCATGATCTTCTGGAATGCTCTTTGAGAAAGTGTTTAGAGGTTACATGGAGAAGGTGCTATTCCCACTGAAAGTATGAATACTCTCCCGAGAGTTTAAATAAAACTCATGGATAGGCTTAGAAACCAACGAGCTAAAAAACATGATCTTTTAGAAGTTAGAGCACTCTAGGAGATGGATTTTTAAGAGCACATGGCGAAATATGCTGGTCTTACTGACAGGCTGAAAACCCTTCCAGGAGAATATATATATATATATATATATATATATATATATATATATATATATATATATATATATATATATATATATATATATATATATATATATATATATATATATATATATGTTCCCGCCACTCACGGACAGAGCCCTTTTGAAGGAGGAGGGATAATTAATAGATAATCGGAAACACACCCAATTCCGAACCCGACATAGATCCGTCAGGTGAGCGCAGACAAAGGATTTAAAGAGAGATAGGTTAGATACAGCAGGAAAAACAGACGAAGGAAGGGTGTTCTACAGAAAAAAGGTGGATGGGGAGGAGGTACCATATCGTGCAAGCCTAGAGTTTGCCAAGCTCACACAAAAGTCATGTGCGAGCAAGGCACCCCTTGTGCTGTTAGGGCGGCGCAGCGGTGGTGCAATGTGAGAAGTCAATTCCCTCGAGCACCTGTCGTTGTAGTACCAATAGAAAAGGGAGAGTGCGCCAACATAACGTCGCAGAGAAAGAGAGTCAAGGGAGTTTGAAAGTAGGGGACAGTTTATGTCTCTTAGACTTAGTCTTATCCAAAAGAAGGATGCAACTGGAACCATACCAAATGTGAGAACAGTACTCCCATTTAAGGGCGGAAAAGACCCTTATATAACTGGAGTAACTGTTTATAAGAAAGGAGATAGGAAAGTTAGGAGGTGTTTTTGAGAGAGAGATGTGAAGAAGCTGAGTTTTCAGAGAGTTTAATTTTACAAGGTGCGGTGGTTCCACCTGGAAATCCCATCCAGATCGGCAAGAATGAATTCGGAAAGTTAAAGACGAAAAGCAACTATAGAACCAAAAAAGAGAGCCGATTTGAAATAAATACAAGAATGAAGAGTTGAGTCGTCGGCATATGAATGAACAGAGTTAGAAGTACAGCTGAGGAGGTCGTTGAAGAAAAGTAAGAATAAAGTAGGAGATAGAACAGTACACTGAGGAGCACCACAATTACTAGAGAAAGAAGAAGTCGCTCCATCATCAAATGCTGAAATGGAGTGATTTGAGAGGAAACTAGACTTGAGTAAGCAAAGAGAAGGAGAAAACCCAAAGGAAGAGAGCATAGAGAGCAGAGACGCTTGCCATACCCGGTCAAAAGCCTTGGATATGTCAAGCGCCACCACACAAGACTCCCTGTAGTCCCTAAGGGCAGAAACCTATAAATCAGTAAGATAGGAAAGAATGTCACCAGTAGACCTCGAGCGGCGAAAGACATACTGGTGATCTAAAAGAAGGGAATGAAAGTTGAGGAGAGTTTCAAAGACTTAGTATAGAATACAAGTAAGAGCAATATGGTGATAGTTAGGTTTAGAGCGGCATTCTCTTTTCGGGACCGGTTGAACATATGAGGACTTCCAGCACAAAGGAAAGTATTAGTATTAAGGCATAGAGAGTAGAGTTGAACGAGGACATGCTCCAGCTCGGAAACACACTCCCTCAATGCACGAGGAGGAATGCCATCCGGGCCACTGGCCTTCCTTATGTTCATAGATATCAGGATCCCATGCACCTGATCATATTAAATCACAGGTAAAGACATGGGACACCTGAGAGAAGAAGTAGGTGGAGGGATGCCGAAATCATCCAGGGTAGAATTAAATGAAAAGAGGAGGCCGAAGAGATTATCCTTTTCAGTAGGAGTGTTAGCAACAGATCCATCAGATCGAATAAGAGGAGGAAAGGAAAATATGCTAAAGTTGTTAAAAGATATTTTTGGCAAGAGGCCAGAAATTTTTATCAGTAGGAGAACCAAGGAGATCAGCGCACCTCCTTTTGGTGAAAGCACGCTTGTCCTGTCGACTTGTGTCCCTGCAACAATTACGAGCTGAATGAAAATTTGAAAGAGTGATAGGAGAAGAGGAGTTTTTCCATGCTTTACACGCAATGTCTCTTTCCTGAATGGCACAAGATCAGGCGCCATCGAACCATGGATTTTGGGGAGAGAAAGATTTAGTTACAGGGAATGAAACTGCTCATCCCTTCAGATATCATGGCTCCCACTCTTTCAGCGGACACCAAAGCATCATCAGTGTCAAAGCAGGATTCACTCCAAGAGTAGTTAGCGAAAAAGCGACGCAGTGCCCACCAATTAGCACGATCAAAGTGCCAGAAAGTACGTTATATATATATATATATATATATATATATATATATATATATATATATATATATATATATATATATATATATATATATATATATATATATATATATATATATATATATATATATATATATATATATATATTTCACCTCTGGTGGGCAAAGGCCAGAGGCCTACTAAAATTCAACAGTTAGGGGGAAAGTCAGGAACCTGGTCAAATTAAAGGTCGACATGACCTGATACACGGCGTTAGAAGGTGTATAATCATAGGAAGTTGGGAAAATAGATGAAGGAAGTGTTTTCCAGACTTTACCAGTAGAGTATATGTAAGACTGAGCAAAGCGGTTAAGTCTGGGGTTAGAGAGTTGGATAGAGAAAGGATGACTGTGTAGAAAGGCGTGTCGCACAAGCTTTTCTCAATGGAGGAGGTATGCGACGAGAGAGTTCAGAAGAGTAGTGTCCGTTGTAATAGCGATAGTATAGAGAGAGTGACGCAACAATTCGATGGGCAGAAAGAGACTGGAGAGAATTAATTAGAGCAGGAGAGTTGATAAGGGGAAAAGCCCTAGACTCTACAACACCCCTATAAAGAGCAAGCAACTGGGTGGGGTGAAGAAATGCTGTAGGCGCTGCAGAACACCCAACCTCTTAGCTTGTTAAGAAAGAGAAGTAATGTGATCTCTTCAAGAAAGATCACGAGAAAAAGAAACACCATGAATATTAAGGAGATATGAAGGTTTGAGTTTTGTGTTTTCGAAGCAGATATCAATGTTGTGTGAAAGATTGTGTCGAGTAGAGAGATGGAGAAATTGAGTTTTTGAGGCTTTGAAAACGACCATGTTTTCTCTGCCCCGATTTGAAATGCGAGATAGATCAGAGGTTGGTTTCTCCAAGGCCACCCTTCTTGCGTCTATTAACATCTGTTGGCAGGGGCGCCTTTCAAAATGTAACGAGTAATGAAAGGTGGAGTCATCAGTATAGGAGTGAATAGGAGATGAAGTAATAGAGAGAAGGTCATTAATGAAAAGCAGAAAAAGAAAAGTGTTCGGGATAGAACATATCCTTGAGGAGCACCACTGTTAATAGATTTATAGGATGAACGGTGGTCGTCTACAACAGCTGCTATAGAACGACCAGAAAGGAAATCAGAGAGAAGGATAGATTCCGAAAGAGGGAAGCTTGGAAATCAAAGCTTTGTGCCAGACTTTATCGAAAGTTTTCGATATGTCCAGCGCGAAAACAAAAGATTAACCGAAATGCCGAAGAGCTCAAAACCAAGAGTCAGAGAGAAGGGAAAGAAGATCACCAGTAGAGCGTTTCTTACGAAAACCATACTGGCGATCAGAGAAAATATTAGAAGAATTGAGATGTTTCCAAATTTTCCTGTTAAGGTTAGACTCGAAAACATTAGAAAGAACGGAGGTTAAAAAAATTGGACGGTAGTTAGAGAGTTGAGATGGATCCCCTTCTTCGGCACAGGCTGAATGAGCGCACATTTCCAGCAAGAAGGAAAGGTTGTAGTAGAAAGACATAGACGAAATAGTTTACTAAGGCAGGTTGCAGGCTCGAAAGTACAAGTTTTGGGAACCACAGGAGGGATACCATCAGGACCGTACGCGATCTTAGTGTTAAGCTCAGAGAGAGCAGAAAGGACATCTATAGAAGAAATTATAATTTTAGGCATAAATGAGTTGGAAGGGGTTGAAGGAGTAGACATTGTTCCGGAATCGTCTAAGGTTGAATTGGGGGCAAAGATTTGAGCGAAGGTTCAGCTTTAGAGGAAGGCAAAACGGCAGTTGAACCGTCAGAAGATACTAGTGGAGGTGAAGAGGAAGAAGCAAAGTTAGAGTTAACATTTTCTGCAAAATGCCAGAAATGGCGAGAGGAAGAGGAACCAGAAAGATTATTGCGTTTGAGGCGGAGAAAAGTGTTTTTGGTATGTAGAAGAATGGATTTTGTACGATTCCTGAATGAAATATAAGTTGCATGAGTTTCTGGAGTTTGAAGACGACGGTAATCCCTGAAGGCATCATCCCTGCGGCGGATAGCACGAAAACAAGCTGAGTTAAATTAAGGTTTGTTAGATTTAGCAGAAGGGAAAACATATGGAATGTACGCCTCCATGCCAGAGAGAATTACCTCGGTTATGCGCGCTTCACACTTCGAGGGACCCCTTCCACGGAAACAGTAATTATTCCATGGAAAATCAGAAAAGTACAACCGAAAGTCAGACTAGTTAGCGGCACCGAAATGCCAGGAATGTCTCCTTACCGAAGGCTGGGGCCGTTCCTGCGGAAGACTTTAAAGTCTGGATAGAAAAGTGGTAGGCAAGTTCACCAGCTGGATTATGAGAAATAGATTAAAACCATTGGCGGTGGTGAACATTTAAATCACCTAAAATGATGATTTGAGAGAAAGGAGAAGAAGAAAGAATGTGTTCTACTTTGGAGTTAAGATAGTGGAAGAATTTTGGATAGGATGTAGAGTTAAGAGACAAGTAGACAGAACAAATGAATTTAGTTGTAGAGTTGCAAGAAAGTTTAAGCCATAAAGTAGAGAATTCAGAAGACTCCAAATTAGAGACACGAGAACAAACAACATTATTGCACACATATGCGCAACATCCGCCTTTGGCTGAAAATTGAGGATAGAGACAATAGGAGGAAACAGAGTAGGGTTTGCTGTTAGAGCACTCAGACACCTGAGTTTCAGCTAAGAAGCAGAGATGAGGTCTAGAAAAAGAAAGGTGGTGCTCGACAAAGTGGAGATTTGACAAAAGACCGCGAATGTTGCAAAAATTAATGAAAAAAATAAGACCGTACACCAGGGCAAGTCGGCAACAAGGTCTTGGTGGCACCAACTCCCAAGTGGTGATGGGAGAAGGAGTGGATGAGGGGCTATATTTGGAATCCGCCCCTCTTTGAGTCTCCGAGGCAGATTTATGTTTCGCAATTTTTTTTATTTATTTAATAGTAAGCGCAAATGTAAGCGCTTATAAAATAGATACATGTGAAGACGGAGGAAGGTTGTGGGAGCATAGGCACTCTAGTGTGAATCAAGGATACACTAGAGACCCTCTGAGAAGAGGAAACGCCAAAAGTAACGAACCAAAAGGCAATAGAGTGAAACGGAATGGTCTAGCCCACCTTATCACCCCACATGTTAAGACTAGTGGGGGGTACTTTCATCGCTTCGGACTGCGCAACGTCCTCCCCTATATATATATATATATATATATATATATATATATATATATATATATATATATATATATATATATATATATATATATATATATATATATATATATATATATATATATATATTTTTTTCTGGTATCGGTATCAGTCATTTTTTTAAAAGATACCGATACTCGACTCCATCCCAAATTTTATATATATATATATATAATATATATATATATATATATATATATATATATATATATATATATATATATATATATATATATATATATATATATATATATATATATATATATATATACGTCATGGCATGGCATTTCGTGTTCTGAGGGAGTGTGCTTCCGAGTTGGCCCTGTCCTCGTTCAGCTCTACTCTCTATGCCTTAATACTAATACTTTTCCTCTATGCTGCGTGCGTTGGTTCAGCCGATCCCGAAAAAAGGTAGCCGTTCTGACCCTTCTAACTATCGACCTAAAGCTCTCACTTGTGTTCTATCTAAAATTTTTGAAACTCTCCTCAACTCATTTCCTGGATCATTTGGAGTCTCATTCTCTTCTCTCTGATCACCAATATGGCTTTCGTCGCTCGAGGTCAACTGGTGACATACTTTCCTATCTTACTGATCTATGGTCTTCTGCCCTTAGGGACTTCGGGGAGTCTTGTGTGGTGGCGCTTGACATATCCAAGGCTTTCGACCGGGTATGGCATGCGTCACTACTCTCTAAGCTCCCTTCCTTTGGGTTTCCTCCTTCTCTTTGCTTACTCTTGTCTAGTTTTCTCTCAGATCGTTCCATTTCGGCAGTTGTAGATGGAGCGACCTCTTCCTCCTTTTCTGTCAACTGTGGTGTTCCTCAGGGTTCTGTTTTATCTCCAACCTTATTCTTACTTTTCATTAACGATCTTCTCCACTGCACTTCTAACTCTGTTCACTCTTATGCTGATGATTCAACTCTACATTCTTCTACTCATTTCAAATCTGCTCCCTCTTTTGCTTCTAGAGTTGCTTCTCATCTTCAACTTTCCAATTCTATTCTTGCCGATCTGGATAGAATTTCCCGGTGGGGACATAGCAACCTTGTGAAATTCAACTCTTTAAAAACTCAACTTCTTTACATCTCTCTTTCAAAAACACCTCCTAACTTTCCTATCCTCTTCGATGGCTCTCCCGTCTCACCTGTAAATAACATTAACATTCTTGGTCTAAACATAAACAACAAACTGTCTTGGAAACCACATATCACAATGGTTGCTAAAGCTGCCTCTAAGAAGCTGGGAGTTCTGTTCAGGTTGCGAGAGTTTTTTTCTTCTGAGCAGTTACTCCAGATATATAAGGGTCTTATTCGCCCTTGTATGGAGTACTGTTCTCACATTTAGGGGGGCTCTGGCTCCTCCTCTCTTCTGGATAGGGTTGAGTCAAAAGCTATGGGATTAATAAACTGTCCCCTACTTTCAATCTCTCTTGACCCTCTGTCCCTGCGACGTGACGTTGGCGCGCTATCTCTTTTTTACAGGTACTACAATGGCAGGTGCTCGAGGGAATTGGCCTCTCGCATTCCTCCACCGTTGCGTCGTCCTCGTTGCACGAGGGGTGCCCTGCTTTCGCACCAATTTTGTGTGGACGTAGGGAATCCCAGGCTAGCCCGTTGTGGTACCTCCTTCTTTCCAGCCACCTCTATTCTGTGGAATTCTCTACCATCTTCTATTTTTCCAACTGTATTTAATCTTCCACTCTTCAAGTCTTCCGTCTGCGCCCACCTGAGGGCTGTGCGTTAGGTGTGTGTGTTTGTGTGAGTTTGTCCTTGTGTGTGTGCCCCCTCATTGAAAAGGGCTCTGCCCGTGAGTGGGCGTTTTGTAAAAAAAATATATATATATATATATATATATATATATATATATATATATTATATATATATATATATATATATATATATATATATATATATATATATATATATATATATAATATAATTATATTTTATTTGATTTCATAATTTTAATATTATTAGGAACTTCTTTAACCTGCAACTAAGGTTCTGAGGTATTATTTGGTTAAGTGAATTTTGAAAAAGAGAGACTGGGTGAAATCAACATTGAATATACATGTTTTTAAAATCTTTTGAATAAATTTGGTACTGGTTTTGTTTGTGCCTTATTATCGGAGTGGTTTAATAAATAAAATACCTTATATAATATTTATATGATTTATTACAATAAATTGTAAATTGTTGCAGTGAGTTTGATTACCTTGTAATGATTGTAAGGTAATCAGGGTTGATTGCTGAACATTGAACTAAGTCACCTTAAGATAGAACAAAGAACAAAGTAAGAATCCAAACATAACAGCTTCATATATATATATATATATATATATATATATATATATATATATATATAATATATATATATATATATATATATATATATATATATATATATATATATATATATATATATATATATATATATATATATTGTTAGCAATATATAGCGCAACTTTATACTACCAACAGAAAAAAACAAAATTTAATAGTTGTAGTAAAACTCACTGTTGATGTTGAGTCCACTGGTGTGTTGATGATCTTCAGTGATTATCGTTGTTGTACGTGGCGTCGTCCTCTTCAACTGGACGATATTGAGAAGTTGAATTTCTATTGTGATCTGATATTTTTCTCTAACGGAAGTCCTCAGGACCTCTGCTAGGGCAGTGTGGATCAATAAAAGGAACAGCTTTGGCAGATTTAATAAAAATTCAAAGACAGAAGGTCATTGAAAAACAAAAAAAACAAAATCGTTTAATTGTTGAAAGATGGCTAAGGAATATGAACAAGAAATAATGCTGTTATCAGAGTTCGAGCAGAACAATAAAGAAAGATCTGTTTACTAAGAACAACGCAGAACAGGGCACTGGGTTGTAAAGAACTGACGGGTATATTGGTTTCTTAATGACTGTTTGTCAAAGAAGACACCCGTCGTCAATTCAATAAAAGAAGGAGAAGTAGGAAGTTGACTGATGATTTTAGTAGTCCAGAGTTGAAAATAAACTCCAAAGTTGAAACTAAAAATCAGAAAAACTTTAAAAGATATTTTTATAAATTTTATCATAAATAAACAAAAAAATATTTGTGTTGACTCACGTATTGGCAATCAAGTGGTTGCTCCAATACTGGAATTAAATCTTTATAGTTGAGAGTTCGTAAAGTTGTTAACTCTTGTCATTTTATTTTCAACTTATTAATTTGTGATAGTTATTTTTGTATCAAAATTCTAAGCACAAAGTAGAGTTAATTTTGTATTAAATTTTAAGTTATAAAGACAGTTACCTAGTGAAGAAAAATAAAAATTTAGAAAAACAAGCTAAGAAAATATAAAATAATTATCTGTTAATATTTTGTAGTCGAAATCCCTCTCTTTCTTTTTGAGGTCGATTATCTGTTTCTTTCTTCACCAATAACTATTGGGAAGAAAAGAATAAAAAATTTGAATGGCACATGCTCAAAATATATATATATATATATATATATATATATATATATATATATATATATATATATATATATATATATATATATATATATATATATATATATATATATATATATATATATATATATATATATATATATATATATATACATGAGTTGAGTTTGGAGAAACGCACCAAACTCCGGAAAGGAATTCTATACATAAAAATGTCGGACTGAAAAACCCAGAAGTTGTAAATCTTTGTAATTATTCTCTAATTACAGCGTTCCAAAGGTTTAAGTATGGTCAAGCAGATAGCACAAGGTTATTTGAAAAGTATGTATATTTTACAATAAATTTTCAAAAGTACCACCATTGACCACTATGCGTTTTCTAGCTCGTCTGCGAATAACATTTGTTACTCTTCTAAGTTATTCTCATTTTTATTATGTGAGCCATTCAAGATACGGCGAATTAGTGCACCTTGATTGTCCACCTTTTTTTTGTATGCTTCACTTTTCAACCAGCCCATAAACAAAAATCCAATGGTGTTTGGTCTGTAGACAATGGCAGCCAACTAATTGGCCCATCTTGACCAATCCATCGTTTTGGAAAAGTTCCATTTCAATATTGTTTGACCTGATGAGCAAAATGCGGAGGAGCTTCATCATGGTGATAGTACATAGCATTTCTTATATTTAAGGGAACATGTTCTAATTGACCTTGTAACTTATTTTCAAAAATTCCAAATACTGTTCTCTTGTTAGGTGACTCTCAATAATGAAAGGACCAATTAAATGACTTTTGACAATTCCACACCTCATGTTAACTGAAAAACTATGCTGAAAATTTGTTTCGACTATTTCGTGGGGATTTTCGTCAAACCATCAATAAGAGAAGTGGGTATTTTCGATGCTGTTATGAGTGAATCGATGTAAAAATTATGTATTAAATCAAATAACGATTAGCAATTATCCATCAACAAAATTTCATGCATCCAGTATAGTCTCCTAGCTTTAGGTTCTATGCAAACTCTAGATGGTATGAATATAAGCCTTGTTTGTGCAATGTGCGGATCACTCTTGTTTGAGGAATTTCAAGTTGAGCGGCAATTTAGCGTGAGCTAGTCTTATGGCTCTTTTCCTCTAAATTTAGAATGCCTTCTACTTCAATTACATCTTGTCTATGGTCACGTTCAGATGTGATTTGCCCACTGGGAACTCTACATTTTTCACACAATGTGTTGAAAGTTTTGATAAAAACGTTTATTCCGGAATCCTACAATGCGAAAATCGTTGACGACACTCTTCAAACGCAACTGTAACATTCCCGTTGCAAAAACCATAAACAAACGTTATATTCCCATATTCCAGATCTGAAAAAAAGTGTCACTGTTTTTCACTTTTATCACGGTTGTTACCAAAATAAATTACAACTGACAGGTAATTAGTTAACAGATGATAATTTTTTGTGTTGTTGAACATATTATAATCTTCTTAATTGGTGGTTTAAGCTTAAAGCCTTTAGAATGCTATAATTCGAAAGGGAAAGAAAATTGGATATCATCTTTCAGGTTTTTAGGTCATATATTTAGGTGTAGAATACACTTACGGAGTTTGGTGCGTTTCTCGTGTCTCACTATATATATATATATATATATATATATATATATATATATATATATATATATATATATATATATATATATATATATATATATATATATATATATATATATATATATAACAATAAAATTTATTTTCATATTTGTAGACTGTAGTTATGAAAATAATGTAATAGATTTTTGAATGCACATATATACGTATTTAATATGAATTAATATGAATATGAATGGTCAAAAGTATTTCACTGCCGTTAATTAGAGTAGAGTATAAAAATGAAAATAAATTGGAATGCAGTGTACAATGTGTGACATTTTGTATATTTTAATAATTTGAAAATTTTAGTTCTAATAATTTTATTTTTACCTGATATCTGGCTTATCTCTAATATATATATATATATATATATATATATATATATATATATATATATATATATATATATATATATATATATATATATATATATATATATATATATCCACAATTGGATATCCGCAACCGCATCCCCATCCGCGGATAGTAAAAAATTATGATACTTATGCGATGAGATGATAGAAACAGCTAAAATAACGCCTTTCAAGAAAAAGCAAAAGCTCTCAGATACAAAAGAAACAAAATCTGTTAGCTTAAGCATTGCTAAATCAATGAAAGATCTTCTAGCTTCCAGCAGCGATGAAGAATCACAGTCAGAAGTGTCAAAGGATACAATATCGATTATTGAAAATTATCTGAAACTCCCACGTTTGGAGGCATATAAAGACCAACTGGTTTGGGGTAGAGATAATTGCAAAAGTTTCCCTTTTCTTTCTGAGCTGGCAAGGACTTATTTAGCATGCCCTTCAGCTAGTGTTGCTAGTAAGCGTCTTTTCAGTGGAGCAGGCCTCATTTACGACGAAAAGCGAACCAAACTTTCACCTGAAAGAGCCCAAAAGCTTTTATTTCTAAAAAATGACTTACCAATTATTAACTTCAAATGGAATATGTGAAACTGTGAAGTGTGAATGTAATACTGAATTACTGGCTATTTATATATATATATATATATATATATATATATATATATATATATATATATATATATATATATATATATATATATATATATATAATATATATATATATATATATATATATATATATATAACCTTTTTTCAAATGGGTGGAGGTTGGAAAAAGAGGTTGGTGGGGTGTTCAAGAGTTGGGTCCCCGTCCCACACCTAGGTAACATAGATTCTGGATATTATATAAAATTCCAAGAATCTATGGCAAAAACTCTTAAAAAATTAAACTATCCGCATCTGTGGATATCCGCAATTGAATATCCGCAACCGAATCCGTATCCGCGGATAGTTAAAAATTACTATCCGGTCCACCTCTTATATATATATATATATATATATATATATATATATATATATATATATATATATATATATATATATATATATATATATATATATATATATATATATATATATATATATATATATATATATTAGAAGCTACGAACAAGAAAAGTGACCTGACAACATTTCGCGGAGCTTTTGAAAGCGTCATCCGTCAGCATTACCCTCATTTAATAGGTCGTGTCGCAATAAAATTAATTGCAGCACCAGCTGTATGTGCAGCCAGCCTTGGTGTCATCTCAAGGTAGGACTATTCAGTAGTTTGCCAAATTTGACAGATATTGCATATCCATCATTTTTTAAAAGTTGGATACCGGATATTGATTAAATTCTCATTAATTGCTAAATTTAGATAAGGTATATATATATATATATATATATATATATATATATATATATATATATATATATATATATATATATATATATATATATATATATATATATATATATATATATATATATATATATATATATAGGTCAACTGCCTTTCCTCATTCAGAAATACAAATGAATTAGGAAAGGCAATTAACATTTCGAAAGTATTGCTTCTAATTTTAATTTTTATTTTATTTCCTATGTAATTATATATTTATATAAAATCAGCATACGTTCATAGTATTTATCAACAATATATATATATATATATATATATATATATATATATATATATATATATATATATATATATATATATATATATATATATATATATATATATATATATACAGAGGTGGGCAGTAACGCGTTACATGTAACGGCGTTACGTAACGGGCGTTACAAATGTAACGAGTAACGGTAACGCTTCAAAGGGTTTTAAAATGTAACGCTGTAACGGTAACGCTACCCCATTTTTACAAATTATAACGGGTTTTTCCGTTACTCGTTACTCGTTACATCCTACACACGAAACTCCACTGTGTTGACATTTTTGTTTATTTTTATGGAAACGAATTTTAATTTTTCAAGATTTTTAAATATATATATATATATATATATATATATATATATATATATATATATATATATATATATATATATATATATATATATATATATATATATATATATATATATATATATATATATATATATATATATATATATATATATATATATATATATATATATATATATATATATATATATATATATATATATATATATATATATATATATATATATATATATATATATACTATAAATAAAATCCAATTATGTCTTTCTTTTTTAATTTTGTTTTTGCTCAATATGGTTACTGAAAATTATTATCATTTATTATTAAGTGATTAACTATGTTTAAATAGATCTTAATTATTACTATTATTATTATTATTATTATTATTATTATTATTATTATTATTATTATTATAATTACCTAACTTTACAATACATTATTAGTGTCAATTTTTTTTATTATTACCATTATCATTATTAATATTAATAATATCTACTCTTAATACTTTGCATTCCGTCCAATAAAATTAAACAATGTTGAAAGAAGATCGGCTAACTAGGGTTCAAAGTGAAGCACAATTCAGATAATCTTATACGTTTATTAATAAAATAAATTATAAAAAATTTCAAATATGGATAATATTGTATCACTAAATTCCATAAATGTATATCATTTATTGCACTAAATTTATATAATGAAACTTAAAATATATATAACAATTTTAAAAACTATATTTATATTATTTGGTCAATGATAGTAATATAAATTGCACTTTTTGAATAAAAGTTTAAAAACTGTTAGTTAATCCAATGATTTAATTGTTAGCAGTAAATATGTATACATATGATCATGTACGGAAACTGTAAACTAATAATTAAGAGCCCACTATAAACTAATAATTAAGAGAACACTATTGATCTTCACTATTGACCATAGAGACTCTTTGATATTAAAACCAGGGAAGACATAAAACCTTATCTGCATGTTCATTAAACCATGACTAGACACACTGAGCTTAACACTTAGAAAGCGTACCGCCCTGAGGTATCCCTCCTGTGGTTCTCGAAACTTGTGTTTCCGAGCTTGCATCCTGCCTTAGAAAACTATTTCGTTCATGTCTTTCTTCTTCAACCTTCCCTTCTTGCTGGAAGCGTGCACTCATTCATCATGTTCCGAAAAAGGGGGATCCATCTCACCCCTCTAACTACCGTCCAATTTCTTTAACCTCCGTTCTTTCGAAATTTTCGAATCTATCCTTAACAGAGAGATTTGGAAACATCTCAATTCTTTTAATCTTCTCTGATCGCCAGTATGGCTTTCGTAAGAAACGCTCTACTGGTGATCTTCTTTCCCTTCTCTCTGACTCTTGGTCCTACTCTCTTCGGCATTTCTGTGAATCTCTTGATGTCGCTCTAAACATATCGAAAATTTTCGATAGAGTCTGGCTAAATGCTTTGATTTCCAAACTTCCCACTTTCGGAGTCTCTGTGGCCTTCTTTCTGTTTTCCTTTCTGGTCGTTCTATAGCAGCTGTTGTAGACGGCCACCGTTCTTCCTTTAAATCTATTAATAGTGGTGTTCCTCAAGGATCTTTCCTTTTCCTAACAGTTTTTCTTTTTTTCATTAATGGCCTTTCTATTACTTCATCTCCTATCCACTCTTATGCCGATGATTTCACCCTTCTATACTCTTTAAAGTTTGAAAGGCGCCCCTCCCAACAGCAGTTAATAGACGTAAGGAGGATATCCTTGGATTAACTAACCTTTGTTCTATCTCGCTTTTCAAATTGGGGCAGAGAAAACATGGTCGTTTTCAAAGACTCAAAAACTCAATTCCTCCATCTCTCTACTCGACTCAATCTTCCACACAACTATGATATCTTCTTCGAAAACCACAACTCAAACCTTCATCTGTTCTTAATATTCGCGGTGGATCTTTATCTCGTGATCTTTCTTGGAAAGATCACATTACTTCTCTTTCAAAACAAGCTTCTAAGAGGTTAAGTGTTCTTAGGCACCTTCACAATTTCTTCACATAACCCCAGTTTCTTGCTCTTTATAGTGGTGGTGTTCGCCCTTGTATGGAGTACGCCTCACACATCTGAGGTGGTTCCACTCATACAGCTCTCCTTTAAAAGGTGGAGTCTAGGACTTTTCGTCTTATCCTATGACTTACACACCTTCAGTCGCCGTGTTTCGGGACATGTCTGCCTTTAATCTGACCAGAATCCCGATTTTTTCTTTTCTCTGGTGGAAATTTGGTAGACCTCTGGCCTTTGCCCTCGAGAAGTAAAATTATATATATATATATATATATATATATATATATATATATATATATATATATATATATATATATAATATATATATATATATATATATATATATATATATATATATATATATATATATATATATATATATATATATATATTAGTGATGGCATCCGCATCCGCATGCGAGGATGCGGAGCATCCGCACAAAAATCAACATCCGCATCCGCATTTTCGAAAATTCAACATCCGCACCCGCATCCGCACTTTCGAAAATTCAACATCCGCATCCGCACTTTCAAAAATTCAACATCCGCATCCGCATCCGCACTTCTCCAAAATTCAACATCCGCATCCGCATCCGCATCCGCATCCGCAAATTAGAAAATATGACATCCGATCCATCACAAATATATATATATATATATATATATATATATATATATATATATATATATATATATATATATATATATATATATATATATATATATATATATATATATATATATATATATATATATATATATATATGCGAATTGTAGATCAAGAGTGAGGGTGAAGAGAGAACTATCGGATTGGTTTAGCATAGGAGTGGGATTGAGACAGGGGTTTGTAATATCTCCATGTTATTTAATCTATTGATGAATGGTTTACTTAGAAAAATGGAGAGAGAAGGGAAGAGTATTACGTTTAGAAATATCTAGGGTGAATGTGAAGTGAATGTTTTACTTTTTGCAGATGATGCGGCATGTGTTGGTGGCAGAATCTGGAGAAAAGATGAGAATACTTGTGAGAAATTTTGAAGGGAAATGTGCAAACACGAGATTGAAATTCAATCCAGCTAAGAATAAAGTTATGAGGATTGGAGGTGGGGATGAGGAAATGTGGAGGGAGGAATTGGTTTGTAGAAGTGTGAGAATTTAAACTTGAGGAGGTGAATGAATTCAAATATCTAGTAATGCTGGGTGGAAGGCAAGGGTGGGACGAAAAAGGAATAAAGAACAGAGTGGTAGAAGGAATGAAAGTATTGGGGGGCCTAAGAAAAGTATGGAAGAAAGGAAAAATTTCGAAAGAAATAAAGATAAGAATGTTTGAATGTATGTGTTCACCTTCTGTAGCAAATCTTATTTAAAATATTTACTACCAAGAATATAAATGAGAATAGAACTTGATAAATTTGATATTTCAGTGTGGTTTTGTAATACCGTATATTGCTTTTAAAAATTATACGCGCATGTAACACTCACATGTGTGCGTAGTTTTTATATGAGTCAAATGTGTATTCCTTGCATCCCACAGACTCGCATAACTGTACTTTTGGAGTTGTCAATTCGTTTTTATTGAAACTTTAATAATATTTTTTATTAAAATTGTAATTACTTCTCATTCCTTTATTAAAATTCATTAAATATGGCTAAAAATTTAATGACATCTTACTTTTAATAATAACAGTAATAATTCAAAACTTTAAATGGACTGAATTATTCATCTGGCGATTGCTGGAGTCCGGAACTCATGAGAAGTATGTCAGGAGACAGAATTGACACACCTTCCAAATTTTTTATCTTAAAAATATTTCAATGAGATATAAGATGAAATTATTGCTATTACAATGTTTGTAATTGTATACAAATATACAAAATAAATTTTATTTATATTTTTTCACATGACTAATGAAAAAGTTAGTCATAGAAATGAAATTTACATTTTTTTATTTACTCTTTAAAGTTGGCGAAATTTGTTTTCAACATGGCCGAAAAATCATTGTGTTTGTAAATATTTACGTTCAAGCTTTTAAATAAGTTAGAAGCTTTATATTCAACTAAGAGAATATTTTTAAAACAAACAAAATTACATATTTTAATTTTATTAAATATATGTAACTATTTATCATTTTTAAAGATTACAAACTTATTTTTTGCTATTAATGTAGTGATATTTAGCAACGATTTTTATAGTAATCGTAGTAAAACACCTGGTTAATGAAAGGTGTCTCTGGAATGCACTAGAGAATGGGAAGAGAATAAAGAAAACTATTATTTTAGGGGTAATTGAAGCCTTTACGTCGCAGCTTATACCTGTTCAGCCAATTTAAAAATTAGAAGAAAACACACATACTTCTCCTGTTAAGAGATTTTCTTGTTTTTTATTTAAGAAACAGAATTACTTTTCCGTCGTCTAGCGGAGTATAAAAAGGTGAAATTTGCATACTTTCGGCATTCTAGGACGTTCTTCCTTATAAGAAGGTTTTAGAATTTTTAACCTGCGAATATTATGGAACTGTAAATCACCTCCCTTGTATCATTTTAAATCGTTTATTTAGTTCCATTATTTTAAATTTGATTTGCAGGTTAAATTATTATCTTTTTTACATTTTTTTTGCATAGTTGTTTTAAACTATTGCAATTCCCAGTTAGGTTTAAAACTCTGATTCCAATCAGAGGAGGCCATAAGCCAGGGTCTGGTTAGACTTTTTTTTATAAATAACCAGACGGAAATATTTTATAACTTTGCACGATTTGGTTTAATTCTTAGTTAGGTTTTCTCGGTACGCCTCACTATTTAGGTAAGTTAAAAAGAAAAGAAAGTACCGTGTATTTTTTTCTGACAATTTAATTCCGAAGTTATTTACTTTTCTAGAATTTTCTAGCTTTAAGAAAAGAGAAGCTTGTTAAACCTTCCCTTTTCTGGTGAGTACTAAGACGAAAATTCTATTGGAGTTTTAACTTAGTTTTTTCTTATTTTGGTTGATTTTTTACGCGAAGTTAGAGATTATCGAGTTCTGTCTTAAATTCTATAATTTCCTACGTTAAAAAACAATCATCCAAATTATCTTAAAGAGTCATCACTTTCATTTATTTTCATATTAATCATCAGTAGTTAGGGAATTCCGGTCATTTCAAGTCCTGTATAACCTCTTACTTCTTTCGGTGAAACTTAAACACCTTCTTTGGTGTTCAAAAATAACATTCACAGTTTTGTTAACAACACTATGCAACACTGTTAGGTTTTTTCATTTTTTGTTTTAGACTCACATAAACATTTAGAGTGATAGGTTACATTTTATATTATATTTATGGTACTAAATAACCTAACTCGTTGAAAATCTTCACCAGAACAAGTGAAGAACTCTATCTGTATATAATATATCAAATAATTTAAGAGTTTTGCTCGAAAAATAACGAGGCAAATTCTTTAATCTTAACTCAATTTATTTAAGGGTGACGATTGATTTATCAAACCCAGTTATTTATTAAGTTGACGAAATATTATTTACTACTAAATATTAATTGTAAATAGTTTTATTTTTTTTTTGACTCTTTAACAAATATTTTTGTAAATTATTTCACATTAATTAGACATAAGTTATATTATTTATTTTATTCATTTTTTTTTGTATATAATTAACATCTCATATGATAACAAAATCACATTAACGTAGAGTCAACAACATTTGAATTATATTTTTATTCATTATATTCAATACAGACTCCTGTGACTATCTTTATAATAAAAAATAAACATGAAAATTATTCTCCCTTTTATCCTCTCACTTTCTTCAGTTCTGAAGGATTGTCTCTTCATTTAATTTCGGATCAAGCCATTCTTAAATATCTTAGAGTATAGTTCTCACAATTCTTTTGAGATGGTTTGGTTCGAAAGGAGAGGGTAGGAAGGCTAAAGTTTTATTTTAAATAGATTATTTATTTTATATATAAAATAAAAAGAGACCCAATCTTTGGCTACTCCTTTAATTTCTGACGAAAAGGGTCGTTTCATTTGAAGAAACAAAGGAGTAGGTGGAATGTGATCCAAATGAAGCTAAGAGTTAGCAATTAGAGTTGTTAATTCTCCTCATTTGCATTTCTCAATTTAAATTCGAAATACAGTCCACTACCATCTTTTAAATGCAAATGAGTGTATCCTTTAAATTAAAATTATATTAATCATTTCTTCATTTGGAAGTCAGCTGAGTCAGGAGGTTGTTAGGGAGGGAAAATATTTTTTTTGCTTTTTTCCTTTCTGATAATCTCATGATTAATAGTTGATTACAGTATAATATCTGACACACCTTCAGTATTGTATGTGTGTGAAACATAGACGCTAAGTGCTCGGTCGAAAAAAAGTTTCAATGTCTTTGAGATGAAAGATTTGAGAGCGATATATAAATTGAGAAGGATTGATAGGATTAGAAATGAAAGAATAAGGGAGATGTATAAATGGAAGAAGGGTGTAATTGATAGAGAGGAGGAGGATGTGCTAAAATGGTTTGGACATATGTGAAGAATGAAAGAGAACAGAATGGTTGGCAAAGTACGTAGATCCGATGTAGATAGGGGAAGGGTAGGGGGAGGGGAAGGTCGAAGTGGAGATGGATGTATGAAGTGAGAGTGATTTTGATGGAAGGAATTTGAGTTTAGACGAGGGTAGAAGATTTGTGGAGACAGAGATGGAGGGAGGTGGTGAAAGCGTTGAAAGGTAAGAATAGTTATGTTTGTAAGGGAATTGTGGCGGGCACCACCTCACGAAAGTGGGAAAGGTGATAGTGAAATATATATATATATATAATATATATATATATATATATATATATATATATATATATATATATATATATATATATATATATATATATATATATATATATATATAATATATAATTAACATCCGCATTCGCATCCGCATCCTCATCAAAATTAACATACGCATCCGCATCCGAACTTTTCGAAAATTCAAAATCCGCATCCGCATCCGCACTTTCGAAAATTCAACATCCGCATCCGCACTTTTGAAAATTCAACATCCGCATCCGCACTTCTCCAAAATTCAACATCCGCATCCGCAAATTGGAAAATATGACATCCGATCCATCACTAATATATATATATATATATATATATATATATATATATATATATATATATATATATATATATATATATATATATATATATATATATATATATATATATATATATATATATATATATATATATATATATATATATGGCGAATTATTCTTCGCACGGTTCTAAAGGCTGGGATCCTTTTTTACCAATATTTTCGTCCCACGTAAGTTTGCAGGAATGTGAAGTTTCTGCAGCCGACGCCAACCTGCATCTTGCGGGATATGGTGTAGTATATATATATATATATATATATATATATATATATATATATATATATATATATATATATATATATATATATATATATATATATATATATATATATATATATATATTGCTTGCACACACATACACACATTTATATATATACTTACATACTTACTTACTTTTCGAAGGACTTCTCTCACCAATGTTCGGGGAAGCCAAACCTTGATTTTATCAGTCTGTTCTCATCCGAGGTTTGCTTATATTACAGTAAATAAATTTCCAGATTATTAAAAATGTAAATAAGTATTCCGTTTTCTTACACATTTATTTCTTTATCTTAATTAAGTAATAATTACTATTATTATTAAATATATTATTATTATTATTATTATTATTATTATTATTAATATTATTATTCAAAATTTCTATTTTTCTTTATTATAGCTTAGCTCCCCACGGCTTTGAGTCACCATTGAATGGTAATGAGGGCACGGGAGAAGATCAAGTGCCTGTTGGGGCTCTTCCTATTCTTGGCACTTTGTCAAAAGAGTACGAAGAAGGAATAACAAAGACTGTTCTGGCTCTTAATGGGGCATTCCATGAGTTCATTAATTCTGAAGAAGGTCAAGGGTTTTGCGGACAAGTTTGTATTATAGGTATGTACTCCCTCTAAATTGCTTTCCTTAATTTCAATTCATTAAATGTTAAATATTTTTTACTCCAATCTTTTAATCTGAAGAGAAGCATTATTATTTGTTCTGACATTCATAGCCTACCAAACTGCATTTACAAATACTTCGTAAAGAAATTTCACCTATATTAACTACACTGAGGTCATTTAGTCTTTTATCCTACTGAAATAAAAATAGAAAGTTTCAACCTTTTTTTCAAAGCTGTTTACACTTCCTTCTCAAACAGTGTTTTGTCCGATCTCAATCTATTATTATTAAAATTTTTGAAGTATTGGTTCACAAGTAACTTACTAATTCTATGCCTTGAAATGAGCTTCTCTCGCAAACTCATTTTAGCTTTACTTTAAACCACTGCTTACAAAATATAAAGCGACAAACGAAAAACAAGCATGCCTATTATTACTATTAGACTTCTCGAAAACATTTGATGTGGTTCTACACAAATTATTCCGAAGCTTATTTAAAAAACTCGTATTACAAATAAACAACAAACTTGGTTTGAATCACAATTATCTGCTCGTGCAAAATATATTTTAACTTTTTAATTCAATCTGGCCTATTCTTCGCCCACTCTATTTTCTTTCAGTATTGGATTGCACCAGTTAAGTACTTGTTGCAACCTACAGAAAAGATAATTCATGTGTTATCGGAGTTTCGAAATTTCCATGAACATACAGATCCACTTTTCAAAAATTTTATTTCCCTGTATTGAAAATTTAAGATACCTTCACTCTTCCAATAGGCAATCACATCCTTAAAGTCATAAATGAAACTGCAAATGAACTTCTGATTAAAATAATAGTGCAGAACTAAACTGTTAAGAAACCAATCTCCGTACTACAAAATTCCTTACTCTAGACAAATCAAAATACAAGAGCGTTCATGTATAGAATATCCCGTAGACTTAAAAACGTTCAGGAATTACCCACCCCTAGGTTATTTCTTAATATAAAACTTACTTATTAAACTACTAAAGATTATATTAATATGTACCTTTTTTACAATAAAAATTTATTATTATCATCATCATCATCATCATTTCATCATTTGCTGTTCTTATTATAATTTTTTTCTATGATATTTATCAATAATTTATATAATATTATTATTATTATCATTACTATTATTAGTAGTAATTTAATATTATTATTATTATTATTATTGTTTTTATTATTATTGTTGTTATTTTTATGATTATAATTATGTATATGTATATATTTTTGTCATAGTAATTTATAAATGTTTTTTGAATACTAAATACTCGATGAAATGATACATAAATACGAGTTACTCATCACCTCATCAATCGTTTTCTACTAAAAATAATAATTATATTTTGTAATTTTAATTGAACGATCTTAAAACATTTTCTTTTAACTGAATATTTTTTTATAATTTAATAATAATATTATTATTATTAATTATTATTATTATTATTATTATTATTATTATTATTATTATTATTATTATTATTATTATTATTTGAAATTGCAGTAGTAAGAATATGTACAATATTTTAATGTTTTTGTTTTCTGTTTTAGGTGACAGCGTTGGTGGAATTCTATGCTACGATGCCCTTTGCAGGGGCTTGGACCCCCATCGGGGGGAGCTACCGTCCCCTGGTCAGTACTACCGACATCGCACCTCAACCTCCTCCTCAACGGGCTCTTTTTATCCTTACCTCTTCAGAGATTACCACTCCTACTACCCTACTCTTTCATTCTCCCATCCTCGACCATACCATCCTCCTCCTCCCCCGCCATCTCCCACCATCACCGTCAGCCATCATCATGAAGCTCGACGGGAGTCAAAAGCCGGCTTAAGTCGTTGTGTGGCAATGGGAGGGTATTGTTCAGCCTCTTCATCCCCTTCCGGCTCTCTCTTGAAATTTCCTCATTCTTGTCCAGTAACTCCAGAGTCTCCTTTAACCCCTCCTCACGTGCCCCTACGAAAGATCTCGGATCCCCTGGTGTCCTGCCGAGGTGTGTATCCGTCAACACAGCAGCGTAAAACCTCGGCCCCTTCTGCGTTTTCTGGTTCCTCCTCCTCAAGCGGACGCGCCACCCCAGTTTCCCACAATCTTCATTCTTCTATTACTACTGTTATTACTATTACTACTACCACCATCACCAACACCACTACCAACACCTTTGCCCCAGCTCTGCGACCTGACTGGGCCTTCTCAGGCAAGTGGCTCGATCGACCCATGCCCCAAAGACCCCTCCCTGACCTTGTATATGAAGCACGTGTCATCTTGAATATACTTTTGTGACCTTGTCCGTCCTCGTATAGCAGTCACCATGACGTGACGTCACAAACTTTGTTATTCTTTCTTTCTCTGCTTTGCCATGACGTCACTCATTCACGTCAAGTCTCCCGTTGTGACGTCACACCCTGCTTTATAAAAAATAATAGGAATATATATATATATATATATATATATATATATATATATATATATATATATATATATATATATATATATATATATATATATATATATATATATATATATATATATATATATATATATATATATATTATATATATATTATTTAATTTTTTTTTTTTTTTTTTTTTTTTTTTTTTTTTTTCAAATTATTATTATTATTATTATGATTATTTATTATTATTATTATTATTATTATTATTATTATTATTATTATTATTTTCATTTATTTACTTACTTATTTATTTATTTAATTATTTACTTTTATTTGCGGTTAAATTCCTAGCATGTTAGTGATTTAATTGTAACCTTTTAGTTTTTATGTCATTATTAGTATTATTATTATTATTATTATTATTATTATTATTATTATTATTACATTTAGTGACTGTGCAACCAAACTCAAAAAGATAAATAGGTAGAATTTAAATGAAATTGTACAGAACTCTTTGTTATGGGGAAGATTTAAAACCGGAAGATATGTTGGGTAGGAGCAAAATTGGAAGTAAGAAGAGAATTGGCATATATTTGGTTCTACCTCTTTTTTTTTTTTTTTTTTTTTTTTTTTTTTTGAATGAATGAATGAACCGTCTGTTGTAGCAAATCTTTATACTTAAAATTAAAAAAATATTTTGTTAACTTTATTTTATTAGGTAAGAAGATGTTTGATCTGTAGCTTAAGATTTGTGGATAATGACTTATGTTGTTTCAGGAAGAGAAAGAATGATTTCTCTTGTTAGAGAAATTTTGCTTCATTTACAGTCGTTAAAGATAATTTCTCAAAAGTGTTAAACAGCCTTCCAGTATTTGTATGTGGATATAACCATAAGCAAATTTATCGAATGTAATGATGGTTTTAAAATGAGTGTTTAAATTGGTTAAGAGTAGCGAAAAATGTAGGATCGTTATGGAGTTGATGTAAGGTTATGAAATGATTTTTATTAAAAGCTTTAAAGATATGAGATTGAGTATTGTGAATTAATAGTTTTTTAATTAATAGAAATTTATTTATTTATTTTTTCTAGGACAATTGTTCTATTTAAGAACTATTTAAACGTAACAAAGTAGTAATAAACCAAACATTTGAAGGCGATAAACTTACTCAAGCTTTTGGTTACATGGAAAAGAACATAAAGAAAAAGTACTAATTCTAGTTGGACGTGAATTAAGCCGTTTTCTATTCGTCCATAATCTTTCGAAAAATTTAGATTTACTTGAGGTTCTTTTTACGCCATTTTTAGAGTATCTTAATGATTACCACAATAGAAGGGTTTTACCAATCCAAATATAGGTTTTTGAGCAGCTGATCTATATTAAATATGGCAGTTGTGTTCTCAATATTCTCTTGAAAGAGAATCATTTTATATTCTGTTGTAAGAAAATTGTAAGCAGTCAAAACAAAATAAAAATAAAGCTTATTATTTTCAAATTTTAAAATTAACGTTAATTAAAAAAAGTGTTTTTTATATCTTAATTACACTGATGTACAAATATCTTTTTTAAATTTGTATAAAAATAAATTTTGAAATAATTTTAAAAATTATAGTGTATTTTAACACATTAATTAAAATAAATTTACAAAAATTAATATAGAGCGGTCCACAAAAAATATTGAGTAAATAAAAGCCGCCACAAAAATGGGTATATTTAAATAAAAATCTTAAAGATAAATTTAATTATATAAAAAGATGAATGGAAGATCGACAATTATATATTCAAATTTCTGAATTAGATAAGGGTGGTGACATCATTTTTCCAGCAAAATGGGGGTCTTTTCTCCCCTAAAGTTTTTCTCATAAATTTTTTGGAAACTAAATATTTAGTAAATATTGGACGAATAGGAATCAGCTGTATTAGAGTAGAGAACATAATTGCAAAAAAAAAAAAAAAAAAAAAAAAAAAAAACTTTTTTTACTCATTATAAAAGTTAATTTAAAAACAAATTTTAAATTTTTACACAAAAAAATCAAAATTATTATTATTATTATTATTATTATTATTATTATTATTATTATTATTATTATTGCATTCTTCTCAAAACCATTTCATCTACTTTATGTTATCTTTAATTTTTAATGTGTAGTTTATTTTGCTTCTCAGGCTGATTAAGTAGAATTTGGTTTATGTTGCCTACTTTCCTACTTTTTGACTCTTTCAGTCATTTCAATAAGTTCGCTTTTTAAACTCTCTAGTGATAAATTATCTTTGAAATGTTTTTCGATTATTTTATTTTGAGGCAATCTGCTTTTGCAAGGAAAAAATTTAATGAAATAATTTTTTATGACAATTAGAACTTTCTACTGCTTAGAAGTAAATCATATTCGGTCATCGGTTTTTTTTTTTTTTTTTATTATTATTTTTTTTTTTTTTTTTGAGCTTTACATTCTTAACCTTTTTAAGTTTTTTTTTCTGCGTAAATTATTCAAAATATTTAGGAATTTTAACATTTAAATTACCAATTTTTTTTATTCATGACTGAAGTATACCATGGCCCATTTATAGAAACTCTAAGCAGTTATATATTAAACAACAATAATATGTGCATTCTGCTTTCCAAGGAGCTTTTATACAAAATATAGCCATGTCACGCTTGTGTATAGCGTCCTAACAACCCTGTGACTGTCCACAAATTGATCTTAAAAGTTTGTAGTAGGTAATGAGTGGTAGCTTGCCTAAGCACTAGTAGAAAGTTTGATGGTACTTGTAAGGAGTCGTCTGCTGCTATGGATGTTTTTGTGATCCTGAATGAAACTATTATCTCGGAAAATTTTAATATGAATATGATTTTGCCAAAAATAAGAATACGTTCTCTTAATTATCCTTGACAGTTATTTAATTTTTGAAGTTTGAAAGGATTTTATATCTAGTAAGGGTTTAGTAATAAGATGGGTTGAAATACGAAAATTTCGTTTTAGTTTACCTTTCAGTAATTACTATTTTTATTGTAAAAGTAGAACTTATTTTTCAGAAAACATTTTAAGGATTTCTTGAAATTGAACTATATCCTATTTATTATCCTTTTATATTTAAAATTTGAAAATCTTAAAATTTCTTGTCAATCAGTTTAGGAATGTATGCTAAGGAATGTAAGAACCTCTACTCTCTTTGAGTTGAATGCTTTTCATAATGGCAGTTGACTTACTTTCGCTTTCTCATTAGGCGATGAGGCAGATGTTTATTCAAAAATGTACCGAAAATCACACAGTAGCTGTGAGAATCAGCCACCTGCTTCTACAATGACTAACGCACCACTACAAGAAACTCCCCAGCCTGTCTTAAGGAGTATTTCTGACTCTGATTATCAATACTCAAAACATTTGACGGCCCCATTTGCAAGGAGAAGATCCTCGAGTTCAAGGTACTTTGACTCCATATTCTATATATATTTAATTACCGGCAACTCTGAATTTAATGACTTGTAGGTGTTTAATAGGGAACTAATACTATTTTTTTTTTTTTACGGTTTTTGCTAATTCAAAGAATATATTTTATTTGTAGAATTTATGTTGAAATGCTTATTTATGAGAATTTATTTATACTTTTATTCGTTTCACTTTTGTAATATTTTTTTTTATGCTTTTATCAGTGATGTTGGTGGAATGAAACGTCTTGATTTTGAAATAAACGACCTTTTCCTCTTTGGTTGCCCACTTGGTATCGTTCTTGTCTACAGAAAAATGACTTCTACTGAAGATAAAACATGTATGAATCTGTCTTTTTTTACTTATCTAATTTCTTTTCTAGCATTTATGTATTTTTCATACTTAATTTTTTTGAGAAAATCTTGATTGTATATCGTAAGTCTCATTACTTTGCTAAGTGAATATATTATATCAGATTTTTAGGCATTATATATAACTTTCAAATATATATATATATATATATATATATATATATATATATATATATATATATATATATATATATATATATATATATATATATATATATATATATATATATATATATATATATATATATATATATATAGTTCACATCTCACGAACATTACCCCATTCGAGGAGAGGAACTTTATATATACCTAGGATCCATCCTGCGTCTTTTAGCATGTGAGTCAATTACGTGCATGTATTGATTATTGGTATCGCTTAAACATTCTATATGTATCTGTTTTGAAATTTTCGTGTAAATTTTATCTAAATAATTCATTACACCTTACATAAAATATGATATGTGTAAAAATTTTAAAATACTTTCAGTTATAATTTCATGCATACTTTACATTCACCACACCAATTGCAGTGTAAAATTCATACATACATGATACATACAACCGCACATCGGTACGTATTCATGTTCAACACCAAATTCTCCATATAAATAAAGTTTACTATAATGATTTAAAATCTAAAAATATAATACAAATTTTTAATTTGTAGCGCAAGCGGTTTCAACATGTTGAAATTTGTAGAATTTCTTGTCATATAATTGATTGAATGTAGATTATGTGGCATAGAGTCTGTAAGCAAGTAGTGTTTTTGGCAGTCGCAAAGTATGAAAACATGGTAGGCATTAAACATGGCTGTGGAGCTGATGAAATTTCTTTCGGGTCTGGCTCCTGAGCCATTGTCTGATGTGACTTTGGTTCCGGACCCATTGATTTGAATGGTTCCATCTCCGCCTTTGATTTAAAGATTTTCTTAATTCTTATACAGTCGTATTTAGGTATTAAGCCTCCCAGGGACATCAGTCCATATGTAGTTCCTCTGCAATGGGACTTAAAACCTCATTCTTATATAATAGTTTTGAGTTGAGCACATCTTTGCTCTCACATTGCAAAGTCCCATTTTTTTAATCAATACAATATTATAAAGCAAAATGTACTCTTCATCAAAAGAAATAAGCAATAATTTTAAAATTTTACTCAAATTAAATGTTTCAAAAAACAGTAAAGCTTCAGCTTCAATTAGATCCTCTTTCATTGTGGCTCTTAACTCTGACCGAATTATTCGAAGGTTCGAAAATAGGCGTTACACACTAGCTTGTGTTTTTGGCATTGAAGTTACTCTATAAGCACATTCTAAATTATTTTTGGGTAATGTGGAATCGTCTTTAAGGCATTTAGCTTTGATGATCAATCCATTTTCTCCACAACAGACAAAGCATGAGATATATCAAGCTTAAATTTAACAATAGGAGATCCTTGTTTACTATATATTTCCTTCAGTCCGACAACGTTTGGCTTTCAGATCAAAGACTCTTCATTAGCTGCTTCATCCTCAAAATTTAAAGAGAATGGTGAAGTTGAAGGTTGGTTTACATTAAGTGCTTGGCATTTTTCACTTCTTTTTGAGTTCCTGATTGTTTTGAAGACTATATTGTTCCATTCGAATTGCTATTAATCAATGCTATCTTTCCTCTACTGAGCTGTTCATCATTCAGCATAATCCGTTACATAAGATCAATATAGATTTCTGCAAGTAATACTTCATTATTAAAAACTTTCTTTCTTTTTTTTCCATTGACTCTGTCAACTACTATTGTCTTCTACTGGTAGTATTTCAGTGAACAGAGTAGAGTGGAATTTTTCTTTACGAAAACTCTTTTATTTCCAGAGTCTACTAAGAACTATTGGTGCTTAGTTCTTTTATGTTGATGAAAAAATATTTTGATCGGAAAGATTGGTATTTGATTGTAATTTTATTATAAATTTAAAAATACGTCTTTTTTTACAATTTTTGCGCTACACCGCAAGTCATTTTTGCAAAAGAAAATTTAAAATTAATTTATTTCACTCAAATTCTCGATTTAATGTTAAAGATGTGGATCGTTGAAAATGAATTGTGAATATAATTTCTGTTGGTTTCATAAGAATATTTTAAATGAAACTGCAGTGAGATGTTTTCAGAAATACAAAATTGCTATTGATAATAAATTATTTTTTTGATTAGGTTAGGTTACGTTAGGTTGTTAGCTCACGATTTAAATAAAACTATTTTCTCTAGGTTTGTGCCAATTCAGTGTCAACTTCTGAGCCAATTGGAGGACATGATTTCACTTTTCAAATAGATGAGACGTTATTTTCAAAGCGTAAAAATCATAAAGGACGCTATATATATATATATATATATATATATATATATATATATATATATATATATATATATATATATATATATATATATATATATATATATATATATATATATATATATATATATATATAATAAAAAAAAACTCAAAAAAGTTTTATATGCATTTATTTCTATCATTAAAAATTATTATTTTCATTTTTAACTTCCAAGTAAAGACAGGCGGACAAACCTTTCCGATCTAAATATTTTTTCATCAACATGAAAGAACGAAGGTCCGAACTATTTACTACACGAGTACAGATTACTTTTTCTGAGTCGTCGTTCCTCTTCAAACTATTACGCGAAGTTGCTTTTCTCCAATATCTCCAATATTCGTGACACTTAAAAGAAAAGCAGATTTCTCCAAAATCCTCCACTGGGGCAATTGTAATGCATACGATTCTTCTTCTATATTTGTACTACTGCCGAGCTTCTTTATTCCAAGTTTGAAGGCTTCCTTTCAATACGTGTTGGACTTTTCTTCTCCACACCCTTTTATCAAATTCACCTTGACAATAGAAAGCTTTTCTTTTGAGTTCCTCCATTATTTATTATTTTCTTCTTTGTCTTTTACAGATTCTTCAATTTTCCTCAATAACCACTTTATATCTATATATAATTAATTCTTTTGAAGTTGTTTCCAATTTCATTTTTTTTTTAGAAATTCTGTCGTCGGTTTTATCTTTCTCACCAACAACAGGCATGTTATCTAAGCCTTGTTTTTACTTGATCCATAAGTATCGCTCTTTTCCATGTTATCATTTAGATCTAACCACTCCTTCCAATTTTTGGTTATAATAGATTTTTTATTTTTCTTCTGCTCGGAATTAAAGGTATCCTCGCAATCAGGGGTCTCCTCCCAATCAGAGGTATCCTCGCAAACAGCATTATCTTCACAATTAGCGGTATCCTCACAATTAGCGGGATTCTTGCAATTAGCTGTATCCTCGCGATTAGTGGTATCCTCGCAATTAGTGGTATCCTTACTATCAGCGGTATCCTCGCAATCAGTGGTATCCTTGCAGTCAGTGGTATCCTCGTCTGGTTCATCAAGTGCAACTAGTTGAATGCACTCATTTTGATTTGATGGTCCACCAGTAATCCATATAGGGGTCTCTTCTTCGATAGCCTTTAGGAAAGAAGTTCACCATTGATATGTTGACTCTAAACCTACCACTAGAGACCGACCGGGGCTGGAATTTGGCCGGGGCCGGGGCCGGGGTTCTGGCCGGGGTTGCCTAAAATTTGTAAAGAGGTCAAAAGCACTGAAATTTTACTTTAAAAAAATTAGATATAAATTTAATTGAGGTTTATTTAATTTAGGAAAGGCGTAGAATAGCCAAAATTCACTTAAATTAATGATTATACGGATTTTCTCCGAAAAAAATTCAGAAAATTAACGATTTTGTATAACAAAAAGTACAAAAATAAAAAAAAATTTTTGTTTTTGATTCATAATAGTGATTCAACAGCTTTATCTAGGTAAGACCCTAATGTAAAGTTTGAAAAAATGTAAGATATAAAATTATCAATATAACCTGTATTTATACATATCATTGTTATTTATTGCAATGTATCAAACTTGTATCAATTAGCTACATTATTTCAAAATTATTATTTTGTTTATACTTCAGTCAACATAGTTAAAAGATAAGCTTCAGCAGTATGGGAGTACTTTACAATGTTTCAAGACAGGCTCGAAATAGCTAAATGTAACATCTGCAGCCAGGAAATTAGAAGAGGACCTCCAGGTGCAACAAGTAAAAAATTTCAAGTAACTCTTATGGGGTATCTAAAAACAAAACATAAAGATGAACATTCACTAACAGAAAAGAAGCGGTCAAAAGAAACAGAAAAAAAGAAAATTTTAAAAAAGCAAGAAGGAAAATCTTAATTTTCTTATATTTTGTTTGAATATTTTTTTTATTATTATTTGACTGATTAAGCTGAAATTTTCGATCATTTGAGTTGATTTCGATCATTTTCTGAACATATAACGGTTTGAAAGTTATTTGGACCCAAAGTTGAAAAAAATGAATAGCGTGGTCAAACCACTGGTCCATATGGACTGAAAATTTAACTGAATAATCTTAGCCCCAATTTTTTTTGCATTGCTGAGAACAGATTTTTGATTTCACGTCTAGGAAAAAGTTATAAGCACTTGAAATTTTTTTTTTTGCAAAAATCGTACCCTTTTTTTAAAAAAAAAAAAAAAAAAAAAAAAAAAACGCTACCTACTAATTTCTTTATTTTTGGACATTGTTTTGTGGAGGGACAGGGCAACATTATTATTATTATTATATATATATATATATATATATATATATATATATATATATATATATATATATATATATATATATATATATATATATATATATATATATATATATATATATATATATAAGTGCGCGCAAAGATGTTATTTGCTCTCTTGTCGCTAATTTGGAGTCTCACGAATTCTCTACTTTATGAGTTAAAGCTCTCTTCCAATTCTACTACTAAATTTATTTGTTCTGTCTATTTATCTCTATTCTACTGACTATAAAAAATTCTGAGACTATTTAAACTCCAAAATAGAGCACATTCTTTCTATTTTTTCTTTCTCCGAAATAATCTTTTTAGTGGATTTCAATGTTCACGGCCGCCAATGGCTTTCATCTAGTTCTCATGATCCAGCCGGTGAACTCGCACACAACATTTCTATCCAGAACAACCTTGGGCAGTTGGTGCAAATCTCTACCCGGATCCCTGACCGTCTTGGTGATGAATTCAACATACTTGATATTTTCCTTACTTCTTATCCTTCTCCTTATACTGTTAAACTCTTTCCTCCTCTGGGTTCATCAGATCACCTTCTTATATCCCTATCTTGTTCTGTCTCTTCAAGTCTTCCGCAAGAACGACCTTCGTCTTCAGCGAGGAGACGTTTCTGGCATTTCGGTGCCACTAACTGGTCTGACTTTCGGTTGTAATTCTTAGATTTCCCGTGGAATGATTATTGCTTTCGTGGGAGGGGTCCCTCGGAGTGTACTGAGCGTATAACATAGGTGATTCTCTCTGACATGGAGGGTATATTCAATTTTCTTTCCCTTCTACTAAACCAAATAAACTTTGGTTTACCTCTGCTTGTTCTCGCGCTCGCTATCCGCCGTAGAGATGCTGCCTTCTGAGATTACCGTCGTCTTCAAACTCCTGAAACTCATTCAATTTATATTTCATCCCGGAATCGTACAAAATCTATTGTTCAAGACACAAAAACTCTTTTCTCCGCCGCAAATGCAGTTATCTTTCTGGATCCTCTTCCTCTCGCCCTTTCTAGCATTTTGCAAAAAATGTTAATTCTAACTTTGCTTCTTCCTCTTTCCCTCCTCTAGTTTATTCTGACGGCACAGCTGCCATTTTACCTTCTACTAAAGCTGAACTCTTGCTCATACTTTTGCCTCTAATTGTACCTTAGACGATTCCGGAGCTATTCCTCCTTCAACCCCCTCCAACTCATTTATGCCTAACATTGTAATTTCTGCTAAAGATGTCATTTCTGCTATCTCTGAGCTTTTAACACTAAGAAGGCGTATGGTCCTGATGGTATTCCTTCTGCGGTTCTCAAAAATTGTGCATCCGAGCTTGCACCCAGACTTGGTAAACTATTTCCTCTTTGCCTTTCTACTTTGACCTTCCTTTCTTGCTGGAATTGTGCGCTCATTCAACCTGTGCCGAAGAAGAGGGGCCCCTCTGAACCCTTTAACTACCGTCCTATTTCTTTGACCTCCGCTCTTTCTAAAGTTTTCGAATCTATCCTTAACAGGAAAATTTGGAAATACCGTAATTCTTCTAATCTTATCTCTGATCGCCAGTATGGCTTTCGTAAAGAACGTTCTACTGGTAATCTTCTTTCCCTACTTTCTGACTCTTGGTCCTCCGCTCTTCGGGGTTTCGGTGAATCTTTCGCTGTGGCGCTAGACATATCGAAAGTTTTCGATAGAGTCTGCCACAAAGCCTTGATTTCCAAACTTCCCTTCTTTCGGAATCTATCCTTCTCTCTGTAACCTTTTCTCTAATTTCCTTTCCGGCCGTTCTATAGCAGCTATTGTAGACGGCCACCGTTCTTCCTATAAATCTATAAATAGTGGTGTTCCTTAAGGATCTATTGTATCTCCAACTCTTTTTCTAATTTTTAATAAGGATCTTCTCTCTATTACTTTGTCTCCTATACACTCCTATGCCGATGACTCCACCCTTCATTACTCCTTTCAATTTGAAAGACGTCCCTCCAAACAACAGTTGATAGATTCAAGAAGGATGGTCTTGGAGCAACTGACCTCTGACCTTTCTCGTATTTCAAATTGGTCGCTTTCAATGCCTCAAAAACTTAATTCCTCCATCTTTCTACTCGACACAATCTTCCACACAACTATGATATCTTCTTCGAAAACACACAACTGAAACCTTCATCTGTCCTTAATATTTTTGGTGTTTCTTTTTCTCGTGATCTTTCTTGGAAAGATCACATTATTTCTCTCACTAAACAAGCTTCTAAGATGTTGGGTGTTCTGAGGCGCCTTCGTGGTTTTTTTACGCCACCCCAGTTGCTTGCTCTGTATAGGGGTGTTGTTCGTCCCTGTATGGGGTACGCCTCGCACATCTGGGGTGGTTCCACACATACAGCTCTTATCGAAAAGGTGGAGTCTAGGGCCTTTCATCTTATAAACTCTTGCTTTTACTTACTCTCTCCAATCTCTTTGTTCCCGTCGAATTGTTGCGTCACTTTTTCTATACTATCGCTATTACAACGGACATTGCTCTTCTGAACTCACGTCGCATACCTCCTCCATTGAGAAGGGCTCGTGCGACGCGACTTTCTACACAGTCTCATCTTTTCTCTGTCCAATTCTCCGACCCCAGACTTAACCGCTGTGCTCACTCTTACATGTACTCTACTGGTAAAGTCTTGAACACACTCCCTTCTATTTTCCCAACTTCCTTTGACTTGCACATTTTCAGTTGGCGTGTGTCGGGTCACGTCGGCCATTAGCGACCAGATTCATAATGTTCCCTAATTCTGGTGGAATTTGGTGGGCCTCCGGCCTTTGCTCACCAGAGGAGACAAAAAAAATTATATATTTATATATATTATTATTAAATGCTATTTGTTTGAAGAGAGATATAGCCTAAAAAACTTTGGGAATTTATGAAATTTGGTAAAAAAATTGACCGTCTTCAAGGCTATATCTCGAAACCAACGAATCGCATTGAATAAAGTATAGAGAGGAATTTGTATCCCCATCCCTCCTCTATACACCCACCAAAAATAAATGTTATAGTTGTAGTTTTTTTGTTTTAATTTTTTTGTCCGAAAAGGTGGATTTTTTTTTCAAAAAAAAAATTTTTTTTAATAGCTATTCAGTTTTGGGCTTATAACATTTTTCCTGTAACTCTAGGAACAAAAGTCTGTTACAAGTTTTTGTTGCCAGTAGAATTCTGAATATACAGTACAAATTTCAGGTCATTCCAAAAAGTGGTTTGGCCTCGCCATCCATTGAAAAGGGTAAAAAGAAGAAGAAGAAATTTTTTTTTTAATAGTTATAGACTCAAGAAAACACTAAAAAAAGAGAAAAGCTATATACACTGAAAATTTCAGGAGAATCGGCTGAAAATTATTTTTAAAAAAAATTTGAATTTTTTTTTTTTTTTTTTTTTTTTTTTTTTTTTTTTTTTTTTTTTTTTTTTTTTTTTTTTTTTTTTTTTTTTTTTTTTTTTTTAAGTTCACATCTCACGGGCATTGCCCTATTCGATTGGATTGTCCCCTCAAGTATAATTTCCCATTTTAACCCCGGCTGGCAAACTCCGGTTCTCCCTAATTTTTAGCCGGGGCCGGGGTCAGTAAAATGGCCGGGGCCCCGGTCGGTTCCTACCTACCACAGTATTGGAGGTCTCTAAAAGTTCTCCCATCTCAGGTATTGACTCATGGTCAATCTTAGAGACATTGATCTCTCTTGTAAACGAGCTTACGTGGTTACCATTGAATTTAGGATTTCCTCTCGTCACAATTTTCAGAAGTTTCTAAGAAACTGTTCTTATCAACTTTGTTGTTGATGAACGAGAGTAGTATTGGGCCCTTTGCCCTCACTTCTGCAATGTTATTCAATTTCCCAGGGATTATACTAACCCGGCGAAAAAAAAAAAGGAAAAAGAGTAACAAGTTCCTTCCTTGATATAGAAGACTGATAGCTCAATCAAACACCAACTTACTCGTCAGCTATACCAAGGAACAAGTTAAAAGGTGGTTGGAGTAGATATAAAATGAGAATAGAGATTAATAAAATGACAAGAAGTGTCTAATCTCTGTGTGAAGTGGATTTAACAGTTAGGAAAAAATAAAACCTAACCTTAATGTATTGATATAAAAAGAAGAGTAATTAAAGTGACTAGAAGAATATGTATTGTAGTAACAACTAAATGTGAAATTGCTGTTCTAATTTATAGCAACCTTTGTTGCTGCAAATTTCCCCAGCCGGCGGTCGGGGCCAATACACAGCCTCTAGAGTCAGGTTTAGTACAATGGCAACGATCAATTTCGTTGTATTATAAAAATTCGTCAAAATAAGAATATTTCATAATAAAAAATACCGATTACCGATTGAATCAGTTGAATATCGGTTCCGATAATGATTATAATCAAATATCGTTTTCATCAGTTATTAAACTTGAAAACTATCGGTTATCACAATTACTACAATCGAAATATCGGATTTATAATTATCTAAATACAATATATCGGTTTATTTATTTATTTATTTTTTTAAATGAAAAGTTCCACTTAAGACCTCTCTAATGCATATGTGATATCTTTTCAACTTGAAAAAACAATCTATATATATGAAATTATTGAAACCAATTAAAAGATAACACATCCATCACAGTCTCTCCTATAGAGAGAAACATATATAGATAGAGAAAAGTGGTTAAATTGAAAATGTGAATAATTGTTATTCCAACGTTTGTTAGTAACTGAGAGTGTTACAAACAAACGAACAGTGTGATTTTAGTAAGAGAGTGTTTATGATAATTGACGTTAAATGTAACACACAAGCTGATAAAGAAATAATGATTAATAACATAAAATATATCTAAAATTATATATATATATATATATATATATATATATATATATATATATATATATATATATATATATATATATATATATATATATATATATATATATATATATATATATATATATATATATATATATAAACGACTAGTGACTCATGGTCGTTGTAGAGTGACTCTGGTCGACTCTGTTAACTCGTCAGCTGATAATGCCAAATTCTTAATTATTATAATGAAATAGATATAATTATGATTAATCAATGATTAAATATTATATTTTCAAATATATAATACTTTAAATCTTAGAGATTTTAAAGACTTTAATTTCTATGAAATAAATAAATAACGAAAATCTTAAAATTACGCCACAAAATGCATCACTTTAGCGGATTACTTTTCGGTCGTCTTACGTGATATAAAAATTACTGCAAATATTTTTGCGAGCAATTTCAAACCATATTGATATGATGACAACGAATGTAATATATTTAATAATATATTAGCAGATGGTGTTGTAATATATTTAATATTTAAAAATTTGCGGAAGTTGTGCATTTACTAATTTAAATATATTGGAAATAGATTTCTCGTTTATATATATATATATATATATATATATATATATATATATATATATATATATATATATATATATATATATATATATATATATATATATATATATATATATATATATATATATATATATATAATATATATATAATAAACACTTCTTTTTCACAGTGTATAATAAGCAAATGGAGGAAATTTAACTATGTAATGTATGCAAATCCCCAGTTACAAGTTTTGAACAAAAAAGTGTTGTTTTGCAAGGGATTATGTCTAAACGCGTTTGACAATATTGATTGTATATTTAATTTTTCCAAATAGAATAGGACAGTTGAGAGATACAGGAATGAATACGATTGACGTCTATAAATATTATCGTTGTTCTTAGGCTGGACAATAGTCGAAGTAAACTGTTAAAGTAAATCTTTTTAGTGTAGTTTAATTAACAACCCATTTGAAGTAAATAAAACACTTTGTAATATTACATATTTACTTAGAGAAAAGGAAAAATATCACAGGCTATATGTTACATACTATTGTTTTGGTAACTACAAAAAGAGGATGGCCAAGTTGCCAGATTATTCTTTACATGATACATAGTAGCTAAATAAAAAAAAATGCTCTATAAAAATAATGAATAAACAATATTTTCTTCAAAACTCTCCCTTAGTGTTTATTCTATAAAGGCTAGTCCATTCCTAATTTTTCATTCAGGATCATGAGTCTTGGCTTGTGTAGTGGCTTTGTGAGTCCATCTGCAAGTTGATTTTCACTGCTAACCTTGAGTACCTCAATTTCATCATTCTGAACTTTTTCTCTGACAAAGAAATGGCGTACCTTTATATGTTTAGTTCTTTTGTGAAATTCTGGATTCTTACTGAGTTTGATCGCTGCTTCATTGTCAATCCAAAGAGTGAGCTTCTTATAAACTTTTGTGATCTCTCCTAGAAGTCGATGGATCCAAATAATTTCCTTTGTTCCTTCACTAGCTGCCATAATTTCAGCTTTTGTTGTTGAAATTGCAACTGAGCTTTGTTTCTGACTAGTCCATGAAATTGCACCTCCACCATATAGACATACAATTCCAGTTGTTGAATGTCCTGTTTTCTGGTCTCCAGCATGATCTGCATCACTGTATCCTTCTAGATGATTCTGTTCACTATTACTTCTATATATGATACCTTTTTCCAGAGTACCTTTCAAGTATCTAAATACTCTTTTAACTTTTGTAACATCTTCTTTTGATGGATTATCTACACTTCTGGCAAGATAACTGACAGTAAAAGCAATATCTGGTCTTGTTCCTGTTGCTAGATATAGAAGAGCTCCTATAGCTGATCTGTAAGGAAAACTCTCCCTGGTTTCAATGTCATGTGTAACTTTATCTTTTATAATTGGAGTTGACACAGCATTACAATTTTCCATACCAAATTCTTTTACTATTTTCTTTGTGTAATATGATTGACTGATTTTCTTTGTACCATCACTTCTTGATTCAATTTCAATTCCTAAAAAATAAGTTGCAGGTTTATATGTAATTTTAAATTCTTTCTTTAATTCTTCTAAAAAGTTTTGTGATTCTTCTTGACTTGTTGATGCTACTAGTCCATCATCAACATACAATGCAAGTAATATTTTATGTCCATTCTGGTCTCTTATATATAGACATGGGTCAGCTGTACTTCTTACAAAATTCAGTTTTGAAAGGAATTTTCCAAATCTTTCATTCCAACATCTGGGTGCTTGCTTAAGACCATACAAACTGCGTTTCAATTTGCATACTTTGGTTGTCCCATCTTCAAAACCTTCAGGTTGTTTCATATATATTTCTTCTAATAAGTTTCCATAAAGAAATGCTGTTGATACATCAAACTGCATCTAAGTACATATTTTCTTTAGCTGCTACACTTATTAATGTTCTCACAGTACTTTTATTTGCTACTGGACTAAATGTTTGTTCATAATCAATACCTTTGCTTTGACTATAACCTTTTGCAACTAATCTTGCTTTAAATTTGTCAATTGTTCCATCTGAGTTTTCTTTTATTTTGTAAACCCATTTACTTGCAATTGCTTTTCTTCCTGGTGGCAATTCAACTAGTTCCATGTTTGGTTTTCTCTCAATGATTGCAATTCATTTTTCATTGAATTAATCCAATTTTTCTTTTGTTTACTTTCCATAGCTTCACTATAATTTTCTGGTTCTTTCATATCTTCTGATAAATACATACTGTAATCATCAAATCTTGATGGTTTTGTAATTGTTGATCTATTTCTTAATATTCTTGTATTTATAGTGCTATCCTGTTCTATAATTTCTTCTGTTTCTGAATCAGATACTATTTCTGTATCAGATTCTGTTTCTGAATCAGATTCTATTTCTGTATCAGATTCTGTTTCTGTATGAATGGATTTAACCTAATTTTACAATTGCTGTCTTCCAATTTTGTGTTTTCTTCACTTAATATTGGAGGGGAAAGTTCTTCTTTTTCAAAAATTACATCTCTACTTCTGAATGTTGAGTAATTTTTCAGATCAAAAATTCTGTAACTTTCATCACTTTCATATCCAATTAACACACCTGATCTGGCCTGTGGGTCCAATTTTCTTCTTTTTTGATCTGGAATCCAAGCACTGCATGGAGTTCCAATTATGGAAATGTTTAATTCTTGATTTTCTATCATACCATATTTCATAAGGTGTTTTCTCATCAATTGATGATTTTCCAGTCCTGTTAAGAATATATGCTGCTGTGTTAATTAATTCTGCCCAACACTTTTGTGGAAATTTTGCTTTTTGAATACATAAGGGATCTGGCTACTTCAACTAATGTTCTATTTTCTTTTTCTGCACCTCCATTCTGTTGTGAAGTGTATGGAGTTGTTAGCCTTTGTCTCACACCATATTTCTGTAAGAGTTTTCTTATAGATTGATTATTAAATTCTAAAGCATTATCACTCAGGAATTCTTTGAATGGGTGCCCCTGTACTCTTGCTTCTGTGAGTATCTGCTTTAGCTTTTCTATTAACTTCTGATTTTTCTTTAATAAAATATACAAATCTCATTTTTGAAAAATCATCTTTGAAGCATACAAAATATCTATAACCTGAATAAGATGTCACTTGAAATGGTCCACATACATCTGCATATAACAATTCTCCTTTTTTTCGAGCTGTTGGCCTTTTACCAAACTTCTGACGATGCATTTTTCCATTTATACATCCTGAACAATTTTTGTCATCGATGCAAGTTTCAATGTTTAGCTCTCTTTTGATCAAGTTTCTTATGTGTCGTCTTATCCTGATGTCCCATTCTTTCATGATATAGCTGCAGCTTATCCTTTTCTTCTAGGACATTTACTTCTGGTGGTGAAATTTCTGCTTTCATTGTAACTTTGAATAGGCCTTCATTTGGTCTACGATAGCCACAAAAATAGTTTTTTTCATCTACCATAAAACTACATTTGGTAGGTCCAGAAATAAATTTGCTACATGGATGTCTATCATGTGCTGCTAATACTGAGAATAAATTTTTCTTAATATCAGGAACATGCCAAACATCATTCAAAAATAATTGAGATATTTTTCCATTTACTAATGATTTTACCTCAATTAATCCATGTCCTAATACATTTGCTTCTTGACCATTTGCTGACTTAACTTTGACGATATTATTAAACTCATTATAAGTTTTAAAGTAACTTCGCTCATTTGTTATATGTTTTGTAGCTCCATTATCAAAATACCAATTTTCTTTATCATCTTCTTCAGAAATAAATACTGTATCATCTACAGCTAGCGTAAAAACATTATTTTCTGTATTATTTTTCAGATTACTCATATTTCCAGGCTTTACTCTTCTTTCTGACTTTGTTTGCTTTTCTGGTTTACCATCTGCAATCCATTTTCTGCAATCTTGGATCCAGTGACCTTTTTTGTGGCAATAATGGCATGGATATTTCTGACATTTATCCATTGTTTTGCTTTCTCTATGATTTTTCTTTATCATCACAAGAGCTTCATGATTTACTAATTCAGCCTTTGATGCCATTTTATTTGCTTCTGTGCATAGCCAATTTACCAAATTATCTATGTTTCTTTCTTTATTATTAGTATTTACCATAAGCCAAGTAGTTTGAAAGTTTGAATATTCTTTTGGTAGAATTTCAAAAATTTTGCAAATAAGAAATATCTGTGGTAATGCACTTTCCTTCTTCTCTTGAAGTTTCACAATTTCTTCTTGAAGACTACTCCAAAGCTGTCTTATTGAAGATAAATTACCAGCCATATCCAATTTCTCATTCCATTTGTGTGCAAAGAAATTTGAACAAATATCATAGACTTTGTTCTCCTCAACACCAGCAAAGAGATTATGAAGTTCCTTCCATATTTCATCTGCTTTCATCAGATTTCTTATCTGAGCTCTAACATTTTGGCTAAGGGTTGAAACTAACAAAAACATTACATCTGATTGTGTTTTGTTGAATTTTTCTAATTTCTTTCTGTACACATTTCTTTCTTCAACTGTGGCTGTACTTTTGGGTTCTTGTGGTTTTTCTAATTTTCCATTGATTGCTTCTGTTGCATCTGGAATACCACTTAACTTTATCTGTATAAGATATTTCCAATCATCCCAATTTCTTTTGCCATGTAAGAGGTTCAATTTTGTGTACTAGGCCTAATTCTTCCATTCTCTTTATCTTACTTCAAACTGGGCTTGCTAATAAGAAACTAACTTCTAACTACGGACTGCTGTCCATGTTAAAGTAAATCTTTTTAGTGTAGTTTAATTAACAACCCATTTGAAGTAAATAAAACACTTTGTAATATTACATATTTACTTAGAGAAAAGGAAAAATATCACAGGCTATATGTTACATACTATTGTTTTGGTAACTACAAAAAGAGGATGGCCAAGTTGCCAGATTATTCTTTACATGATACATAGTAGCTAAATAAAAAAAATGCTCTATAAAAATAATGAATAAACAATATTTTCTTCAACATAAACATATGAGATTTTCAAATGAATTTGGTTGCTTCGTTTCTGGCGTAAAATTCCTCTCTGGTTACAGAAACCAGATATGAATTAAAGGTGGAAGATATTGAAACAACCCGTTGCGGAATCCTAAAATTAAGGTGACCAGTCCACAAAGAAAATCTTGAATCAGGCCCACTAGAAACTTTGTACTGTCAACGAACAATACAAAATCCAAATTTCTTTGTAGAGATGACACCAACAGAAAGTAGTCTAAAGCGGGCACAGGATGAGACCGTTTTTTTTTTTTTCTCTAAATCTACATCTAAGGAAATGGAGAGAAGGTATGTTAAAAACAAACAAAAAAAAAGAAAACAAATATGGGGTCAAGCAAAAAGCTTGTCCAGGGTTTCAGAACAATAAGCTCACTTTACGAAAGATTACCAATGCGTGCATAAGATATATCTTTCCACTTGGCAGCAATCCAAGCCAAGTCCTACAAGAAACCCACTTGTGTGGGTAGCTAAGGCCTAACAGAGGAGACTCCTGCTCTGAGGCAGAATTGATTGATCAAATATTTACGTTAAAAGGGAGTCTGCAATCAAACAACGGATATCTAGCAAGTCCCAAATGAATCGTTGGTAAATTTAAGCAAAATAAATGCAACAAGGAGGCCATGTGAATTAAGGCAAAGGATAGATCTAACGTAACCTCTAGTGAATATAAAAAGCAAGACATCGGTGGGGTAGAACTGCTCCGCGACCTTCTAAAGGGAGAGAATTGACAGATAGCACCAACTTTAGTGCTATTCGTAGCAAATATAAACAATTAAGTAGATTTTTAATGGATCAGAGACAATATGACAATTAAATATTAATGAAAACAAATCGAAAGGTGCAAAGGAAATACCGTAAAGGTATATAATAAAGCCAATGATTGTATTGCAAATTTTCACCTTTAGTGAAAAGAAACTTACCTTTAAGATGGTACAACTTTTGGCGCAGCCTCAGCGCCATTTTGTTGTGAAATAGTAATAGTTAATTTTACATTAATTTTATAACCAATTAACTAATTAAAACAACGAACAATCTAACAGAACAAACTGTCCAAATTTGAAACCAATCAGAACATTGGTTGCAAATATATAAAAAACAGGTCACCACCAATTTAATAATTGGTGAATAATTAAATAATTAATTGTGACCTTGGAAAATTAATAACAAGAATAGAATCTCTGTAACACAGAACAACTACTGTGCAAATTTGACAACAGGTAGAATTCCATTTTCGCAGAAATAGAGGTTTTTAAAGGAACAAAGCCTAATATTATGATTAGATTAATAATGCATAATTAATAAATTAATTACGTTTAAACACTGGACCTGAAATCTTCTGAAGAGTCGGCAACAGTAAAAAACATGATAAAGGACGATCAAATAATTCTAACCCCGAGAAAAATAACAGTAAACAAAAATTTACAATTTTAGAAGGAGTCCAGAATATATATATTATATATATTATATATATATATATATATATATATATATATATATATATATATATATATATATATATATATATATATATATATATATATATATATATATATATATATATATCTGGAATGGGAGGTTGTAATACTTCAATCGAAAGGTTTTAACCTCCTGAGTATGAAAATGTTATGTGAAACGTGGCTGAAGAGTTATAAGCCTAAGAAAAAGAAAAAATGTGTACGGTAAAATTTTTGAACCATCATTTAGAAGATTTTTTTTATAAAATTTGCGTCCAAAGGAAGATACAATGACTAAATTTAAAGCAATTTTATATATATATATATATATATATATATATATATATATATATATATATATATATATATATATATATATATATATATATATATATATATATATATATATATTGCCTTTAAGAATATTCTCAGCCACAAAGATGGGTAAAACTCCCGCAAAGTCACTCATTTATATCCCTAAAGTTATAAGCCAATGTCTGGTGGAAATTTTAGTCTGAAAATTTGCCACATACAATTTCAGACAACAACGGGCCGGTGCTCCTTCCGTGCAGAACTTGAAATTCCAATATCTTCAGCTTATGTTCCCGCTCTGCTGCTTTCTCTGCAGCTAAGCGTTCTTCAGCTTTCTCTGCGGCTAATGCCTCTTTCTCTCCAGCTAATGCTGCTTTCTCTCCAGCTAATCGTTTCGCCTCTTTCTCTGCAGCCAATCTCTTTACAACTCTGAAGCAAGGTAATGATTCATAGTTTTTTTCCTTTAGAGGTGTACAGAAGGATAACAGATGATGTTGTTTTCCGGACGGACGATCCAATTGTCAACGACTATTGTCTTGTACTGGTAGTATTTCAGTGAACAGATTAGAGTGGAATTTTTCTTTACGAGCAGTCTTCTATTTCCAAAGTCTTCTAAGGACTATTTACTACCCGAGTAGAGATTACTTTTTCTGAGTCGTTTCCCGGTTCTTGATATCTTCTTTTGTCTAAGGGTTTACTTTTATTAAATGTTCTTCTGTTTCTCAAGAGGTGTATAGCGCTAGATTAATCCTTGATAAAAAGTCTTAAGGTAAAGATTGAAAATCAGAAACTATGGACAGAAGATTTTTCACAATTCACAGTAAGACGTAAAGAATTACAATTAAAATTAAAAAGAATGAATAAGAAAATAATAAATAAATTTTTTTCCTCATAGGCATGCCTTCGATTACAGGTTTTTACTAATTTTGATGTGGTGAATTCAAGTTTTGGAACAGGTGTGTTCTATCATCTCTAGCTCAATTGCTCTCGCAAATCTAATTTTTATTTTTGAAACGTGTCAGTGCTATGTTGCATGGCGCTGGCAATGTTGCAGGCAAAATTGCATCGGGGACGGGGTCCTCCCCCTCCACACTTTCATGAGGTATTTTTAATGTTAATCCAATAATTAATCGGATAATCGATAATTAATCAGGATATCCCTATGAAAATAGTACTCCATACAAGGGCGGATGAGGCCCTTGTATAATTGGAGAAACTGCGAAGAAGAAGAAATTCTCGCGGCCTAAACAGAACTCCCAGCTTCTTTAAGGCCGCCATAGCAACCATTGTGATGTGAGGTTTCCAAGACATTTTTTTTTTTATCTTAAGGCCAACTTAATCTTAATTGTCAACAGGAGAGACGAGAGAACCGTCGAAAGAAATTGAAAATTTAGGAGGTCTTTGAGAGGGAGATTTCTAGAAGTTAAGCTTTTAAAGAGCTGAATTTCATAAGATTGAGACGACCCCACTGGGAAATTCTGTCCAGATTTGCAAGAATGGAATCGGAACGATTAAAACGAGAGGCAACTCTAGATGCAAAGGAGGGAGCAGATTTAAAATGAGTAGAAGAATGGAGGGTCGAGTCATCGGCATATGAATGGATAGGGTTAGACGAGCAACTTAGAAGATCATTAATGAAAAGTAGGAATAGAGTAGAAGACAAGACAGAACCCTGAGGAACACCACTATTGACAGAGAAGGAAGAAGAAGTCGCACCATCAACAACAGCCGAAATGGAACGATTAGAAAGAAAGCTAGACATAAGTAAGCAAAGAGAAGGAGGGAACTTGGAGAGCATTGACGTATGCCATACCCGGTCAAATGCCTTGGATATGTCAAGCGCCACCACACAAGTCTCCCCATGGTCCCTAAGGGCTGAAGACCATAGATCTGTGAGATAGTAAAGTATATCACCAGTAGACCTCGAGCGCCGAAATACATACTGATGATCAGAAAGAAGAGAGTGAGATTCCAGATAATCTAAGAAATGAGAGTTGAGAAGGATTTCAAAGATCTTAGACAGAATTCAAGTGAGAGCTATAGGACGATAGTTAGAAGGATCAGAGCTGTTACCTTTTTTCGGAATAGGTTGGACTAATGCGCGCTTTCAACACTGAGGAAAAGTACTAGTATTGAGGCACAGAGAGAAAAGTTGAACGGGGATGGATCTAGCTCATACGCACACTCCCTTAAAACTCGGGGAGGAATGCCATCCGGGCCGTTTGCCTTCCTAACGTTCATAAATTTCAGAAGCCCATGCATCTGATTAAATGTAATCACAGGTAAAGGCATGGGACATCTTAGAGGAGAAGAAGTAGGAGGAGGGTTGCCGAAGTCGTCCAGAGTTGAATTAAAAGAAAACAGGAGGCCGAAGAGATTAGCCTTTTCAGTCGGAGTGTTAGCAACTGAACCATCAGAACGGATAAGTGGAGGAAAGGAGGATTTACAGAAGTTGTTAGAGATGTTTTTGGCAAGAGGCCAGAAAAATTTATCAGTAGGAGAATTTAGGAGCTCAGCACACCTTTTAGTGAAAACCCGCTTTGCTCGTCGAAGAATATCCCTGCAACGATTCCTAGCTGAATAAAAATTATCAAGAGTAATAGGAGAAGGAGATTTTTCCACTCTCGATACGCGATGTCTCTAGCCTGAATGGCGCGAGAGCAAGCGCGATCGAACCATGGATTTTGAGGGGAGAAAGATTTAGACGAAGAATATATATATATATATATATATATATATATATATATATATATATATATATATATATATATATATATATATATATATATATATATATATATATATATATATATATATATTACATTTTTCAAAATCTATGGAGCAACAACAAATCTTTCGTTAGCACGAACTTTCGGCTTCAAATGTAAAATCAACCGTAATATTAAGAATATAAAATTTAAAACCATAAGTTTGGACTGGGCGACAGGATTGTATCATGCAATGAGAACAAAGAGCAAGGACTATATGGCTAGCAACCCGGCCCTGTAATTAATTCTTGTAATGACTCTAGGACCATTCTAATTATTGTAGATTGCCATACCTAGCTTTCATCTACCCTTAACAAAATCTATTCAGATTAATAGATTTCCTAAATTAGTTTCCAAGGATTAATATTTTGGTTTAACTTTCCCGAAACGTAAGCTGTTAGTCTAGGTTATGTCCAAGTTACAAAATATTAAACAAACAGCGAAATTTAATAACTTCAGTAAATTTTTTTCACGAGTTCTTAATTTATCCTCGGATAGTTTTTTCTTTTTCCTTTTTTTTCTCTTTTTTTTTATTTTTAAACCAGAAAACGGTGCATTTATTTTGAACGTATTTAAATACTTGAAGGCAGTTTAAATGCTTGATTTACATTTTTCCCAAATAAAGTTTCTCATACTAAGATCTCTAATATTGGAGTGGGAAATCCATTTACGTATCAGTCATGTTTTTATAAGTAATAATTTTATTTTATAAACAAAAATTTTATATCAGGAATTTGGTAAGATAAGACATTAATTGCTTACACCAGATCGAAAAGAATAACATATTCGTACGTTAAAGTGTTTAATTTTTACTGCTCTTCAGGTAGCATTTCTCGCCCAGCTTGTCATCAAGTGTATAATCTCTTCCACCCAACGGACCCTTTAGCAGTAAGACTTGAACCTTTGCTTTCTGCGAGGTTCTCACTTTTACCTCCAGTAACTATTCCCAGATATACGAAATACCCTTTAGGTGATGGTCAGCCAACTCATCTTTGTAAGTATTATATATATATATATATATATATATATATATATATATATATATATATATATATATATATATATATATATATATATATATATATATATATATATATATATATATATATATATATATATATATGGACCGTTTATTTTGAAAGTGGTGTAAGTCCATTTTTGAGAAAAATGAGCTATCACGTAATTCATGCTTAATGTAATGTAATTTTTTTATATATAACTAGTCCGTGTTTAATTTCTCAAAAAAATCCCATGTTTTGTGCAACTTAAAATCGGTCGGTAAATGAAATTGCATAATCATCGATTATGAAAGTGGTGTAAGTCCAATTGACATATATATATATATATATATATATATATATATATATATATATATATATATATATATATATATATATATATATATATATATATATATATATATATATATATATATATATATATATATATATGTATATATAACCCCAAAAAATAAAACTGCAAAAAATATTAAAATAATAATTAAAAAAAAATTAATAATAAAAAAATAAATAAAAAATAAATAAATAAAAATAAAAATAAAAAAATAAAAATATAAAAAATAATTAATAATAAAAATAAAAAAATAAAATTAATAATAAAAATAATAAATAAATAAAAAAAAAAAAAATGCCAGACCTATTACGTACGAAAAATATAAAGACATGAAGCAGCTACTACCCTATATACCTCCGGTGCATCATGCATATTTTGAAACACTACCACATGCAGAGAATAAGTAAATTCTTGTAATCAGTATCTTGTAATGACAATGTAATTGCCGTCTAAAATAAAATTTTATGTGTTGTTATGCGTACTTGTAAACAAAATTATATTAAAATGAAGTATATTTTAAGCGATATTTGATTTTCCAAAATTGAAATTAAACGATTTTTACAATTGTCTAATTTTAAAAGTGGTGTAAGTCCATTTACAGCACATAAATATGTGTTATCGTAGTCTAATTAGCCAAAAACAAATTTATATAAACAAATTAAATGTTGATAAAACAATAGAAACAATGCCAGACCTCATATGATTTGCCTGTATTTTTAAATCAACAAATATAGTAACCTTTAATTTTCTCGAAACAAAAGAAAATGGACTTACACCACTTTCAAAATAAACGGTCCATATATATATATATATATATATATATATATATATATATATATATATATATATATATATATATATATATATATATATATATATATATATATATATATATATATATATATATATATAATATATATATATATATTTTAAAGAAAATTTTTGATGGTATTTTTCTTTCCTCATTAACTTAAATTTGAATATTCTATTTTTACATTAATGGAGTTTGCTTTAAGAAAATTTCTGTTTCTTATAATTAATTCTTCATACAAACAAAGAAAAATCTGTTTGAAATTTAAATTGTTATAGTGGAATGTATCCAATCGCATGGGAACGTTTTTGCTGCTACAGTAAACTCCAGTGCCAACTTTGGCTCTCCATCAACTGGAAACCAAAGGAGGCTTTCAGATGCTTCCATAATATCAACTTTTTCAGGGACCGGAGACTCAGTGCCACTCTCAACAATAAATGCTGGTGAGATTTTGATTTTAACTTTGTCATTTTGATGTTCTAATTTTCTTCGCATCAAAAAGTGTTTTTTAATGGTATTTTGCTTCATACTTTTGTTTATTTTTAAACTTTTACATTTGTGAGTGATTATGTACGTATTTTTCATTGTTTTTATATTGAAATTGTGGTTTTTAAATAACTTTATCCTAATTAGATGTTTTAGCCGTATGAAATTAACGAATGATAATCAAAATGAGTTTGCTCTTTTTTTTACAATAATTTTTCCATTTTTTTTTTCAGTGAGTGAACGATGGTGGGGTGTTAAGAGGCTAGACTACGCCCTCTACTGCCCTGAAGGTCTCTCTAATTTCCCTTCCAATGTCCTTCCCCATCTTTTTCATGCTTCCTACTGGGAATCTTATGACGTAATCGCCTTTATCATAAGGCAGGTACGAAAGAAATGTTTCTCACATCTTTTATTTATTTTTTAATTACGAAGCGTAGTGAAAATATTGAAGAGTGCAACAATATTTTTGCCCATAAAATAGTGTACTATAACTCCCTATTACTTAGTTGTTCCTGTACTTAAGTCTTCCATTGATTAGAGTAGCTTCTGTTACTACTTTATATTCTTTTTATCTTTGTGGCAGCTTTAATTTTTATTTCTCCCCACTTTTCCCGCAATTCATTTTATTTCCATCATTAGCTGTCATTTTCAGGATATTACTAATCTACCGTAGCTGCCTTCGGCCTGAAAATTCCTGTTCAAAACTATCCATACATGATGTTCCTTTTTTTACAAGCCTCCATTTTTTTTCTTGTTCATAGGACAATACACACGGTATCTTTTTTGGTTTCGGTTTATGAACCCCGGATTAAGGTGGAACGTGTTGGCAGCAGTGATGTTACCGCTTCAAGGAACCAGAGGAGCAACAAACAGTTTATATTTTTTATTTATCATTTTTATTTGCTTTATTTGAATAATTTAAAGGAAAAAAACTAAATATTCAATAAGAACAAATAATGTGATTCCTTTATATGTAAAAAAAATATTACTTTTATATTGAGATATACAAAGAAAAGTTCTCGGCGTAATTCAGAAATATTCAGGTTTATATATAAAAAATAAACTTTTCATCAGTTGTACTTCGACATTGAAATCCTCAAGGTCACAACTTGGAGTGTCACTCAAAAATTCAAGATAAAAAAAATTACGGAAAAAAAAATATTTGAAAATGTTCCAATTTAATTCGATATTTCTCATATCTCCACAATTTTATACCACAATCAAACTTCTTATGCCTTTTACTTCCATTTTAAATCCCGCTTTAAGCACTTTTATTTCCTTTTCCACTTTTCTTTCTTACTTTTTTTTTTCCTTTTTAATACTTTTCTCAATTCATGCTTTTCACTTTAAATTTTTATTATTTTTGCTAAAAACATAAATTGCTAAATAAAAAAAATGCCAACTATATAATATATAATATATATATATATATATATATATATATATATATATATATATATATATATATATATATATATATATATATATATATATATATATATATATATATATATATATATATATATATAGAGAGAGAGAGAGAGAGAGAGAGAGAGAGAGAGAGAGAGAGATAAGACAATGAGTAACCATATCATACATAAAGGAAATACAAAGTGGTTTATGAAAAACTGTTTATTCAAATAATATGTTTCACATGGTTGTCATTGTTTTCAAAAGAGACCTGCATACTTTTCCGCCACTGTTGATGAACACGCATTAATAGGGCAACTTAAATTAAATTATAATGGGGTTTCCATCAAGATGATTGATTTATGTCTCGTACCTATTAATGATGCTCGATCTCCTCACACCATTTTCACCAGACAACCGTCGTATACTTTTTCTAGAACTGTGTGTAAGCGCTGTTAATGTCGTACCCGTTGTGCCTTCATCATTGGCTGTACATCTTCAACCACTTCTCTGTTGATCTGTAACACTTACAATCTTAAGAAACTTTTTAATAAGCTTTGTCACAATGTCGTGTGTGATGTTCGTCCATCTTTAATGTTAAATTCCGATGCAACCTTGTGATTGTGTCCTATCTGGCCATAAGTACTCGCTTTGCTTTCAGTTTACTCTTTTTTTAAAAATTCTTCTTTTAAAGTTATCTGAAAAATAAAATACAAAATCTTGTTACAAATCTTATGTATGTTTACTTATATATATATATATATATATATATATATATATATATATATATATATATATATATATATATATATATATATATATATATATATATATATATATATATATATATATATATATATATATATATATATATATATATTATATATATAATATATATAATTTAAAATATTATATATATATATATATATATATATATATATATATATATATATATATATATATATATATATATATATATATATATATATATATATATATATATATATATATATATATATATATATATATATATATATATATATATCGAAGTTGTTGATAGACGTTTTAAAAAGAATTTTTGAACTATTAACTTTGAAATCAAAGTACAATAACAGAAATAGCTTTATGCTGTTAGTAGGAATTGTTAATAAAAATACTACATGTGGCTTCGTCGGATGAATTATAATAATAAAGAACGTTGACACTAATTCAAAATACTCTATAATATTCTGATGACCCTCAGAAAGCCATCTTATCACATTTAATCAAGATTTTGTATAGAATCCCACCACAGCAAAACCAATCAAAATTTATGAAAGAATTTATAGTAGCAAAATAATAATTTTACGGTTATCCAAATACCATCAAGGTAACCACTGAAGTAAGAACTACGAACCAGATTCAGCACAAAACAAAAGCCCTTTACAGGTCAACACAAAGATCTAAAGCATTCGGTGATGATGGCGCTTCCGTGGTCAAATTTTATATATACTTGAAATGTTTTATATCTCTGTCCTCATCCCAAATAGAAAGATAGAAAAGTAGTGATGGAAATGAGCATGTAAACTTATTTGAGAAATTCTAAGATTTGAAATATATATATATATATATATATATATATATATATATATATATATATATATATATATATATATATATATATATATATATATATATATATATATATATATATATATATATATATATATATATATATATATCTGAACCTATTTCAATAATGATATTTTTTTTCGGTACTTATACGTTCTATATTTTCTGTGATTTATTACCACATAAATGAACATGAATAAGTTCATGTGTCAAATTTAAAATTGGAACTAAGTTTCCCCTCTATTCTTTGGTTAAAAATGTTTCATCCTGCATGATTTTGTGTCTGGAATACCCCATTTAAATTTAAATTTCTTCTTCATCTGCAAACTGAAGAACCTTGGTTATTTGAAATGAGATATAATTAATTGACTGTTGCCATAATTTGAACAAAAGTGCTGAATATGAAGAATAGATTAAATAATGTTCAAATTTGGATGAAAAATCATCATAGAAATGATAGAAGCAAAGATATTCATAGATCATTCTTTTAGAAATGATACTGATTTTAAACTTCAGTCTTAAAGGTTTAAATTTTCATGTTGCATTATTTTTAATTATAAGGTTATGTTTTTAGATTTATTCACTTTAGTAACATTAATCGTTAATTTTGTCAATAGAATTCACGATTTATAAAATCTGATGATTGCTATCTTTGTTCTCCTAAGACTTGTTTGTCACATTCTTTTTGAAATAGAAACTTCATCATTATCCTTTAATTAAATTTGTTTATATCTTGGTGAACAAGGAACCAAGGGAGTAAGTTGATTTCCTGCATTACACTTCCACTTTATATGAGGTTGATTATCAGGGTCGAAAAAAAATTGATTGACTCTTCCTACAATTATTCTCTATTTAACTCACAATAGTAAGGAAATCTTGTTTCTAAAGACAATATGTTTATAAATTTTTGAGTATTTTAATAGATATCAACATAGGTTTAGCAGTTATAAATATATTTATTGATATATTTTACGATAAATTTGACATTTTTGACATTCAATTGAATAATGATTCTTATTCTAATTGATTTAAAAGTCATATGTAAGAAATGAAAAGTCAGTATAGTAATCTGAGAGGGCGAATGTAATGTTAACTTATTATTATTATTATTATTATTATTATTATTATTATTATTATTATTATTATTATTCTTTTAATAATTTCAGCTGATGCGTTTGAGCCATTCAGTAGCAACATATGATGACAAAGAAAGTTGCGTTTTCCTCAACACGCAACCAAGAGAAAAATGGCAAAAAAAGAGAACCTCTGTTAAGATAAAGGTATTGTTTTAACTCTCCAAAGTGTAAAGTGCAAATAATTTTTTTAAAAAAGCCAAAGAGCAATTGATTGGTCACAAAGTCATTGAAGGGGAGATATTAAAACATTGTGATAATTGATCATTGTCATTCTATGAAAATGTTTTTTAAGTAAAGTTTTTCCAGTTGCTTTATAAAGTGGGATTTTGTGAATTGCTAATGAATTGCTTCCATTTTGAGATGCTGTTGCTTTTTAAGGCTTTTAATACTTGAAAAGATATATATATATATATATATATATATATATATATATATATATATATATATATATATATATATATATATATATATATATATATATATATATATATATATATATATATATATATATATTATATATATATATATAATACAAAAATAATTTTTTTTTTTTTTTTTTTTTTTACTAGGGGGAGGACGTAGCACCGTTCGAAGCGATGAAAGTACCCCTCCATTGGGCTTAACCGTGGGGTGATAGGGTGGGCTAGACCATTCTGTTTCACTCCGTTTCCCTGTGGTTAGTTCCTTTTCGCTTTTCACCTTCTCAGAGGGTCTCTAGTGTACCCTCGTCACATCTGAGTGTCTATGCTCAGAATTCTCCTTTCTGCGACTCCCTCCTCACATTCCCACGAATATACAAGCGCTTGCACGTACATTACCTTTAAAATAGCAACTGCAATGGCGAAACATTAAACTACCTCGGAGATGCTTCGAGGGGCGGCATCCAAAGAATGCCCCTCATCCACTCCTTCCCCCATCACCAATTGGGAGTTGGTGGCCTCCGGTGATGGTTTTGGTGTCACCAAGACCTCTATGCCGACTTGCCCTGGTGCACTATCTTCGTTTTTCATTAACCTCTGCAACATTCTCGGTCTCTTTACTAATTTCCACTTTGTCGAACACCACTTCTCTTCTTCTCTTCTCTTATTCTTAACAGAAACTCAGGAGTTTGGATGCTCTGACAGAAATCCCTACTCTGTTTCCTCCTACTGTCTCTATCCTCAATTTCAGCCAAAGGTGGATGTTGCGCATATGTGCGCAACGATGTTGTCTGCTCCTGTGTTTCTAATTTGGAGTCTTCTGAATTCCCTACTTTATGGCTTAAACTTTATTGCAACTCTGCAACTAAATTCATCTGTTCTGTCTACTTATCTCTTAACTCCACTGACTATCCAAAATTCTTCGACTATCTTAATTCCAAAATAGAACACATTCTTCTTCTCCTTTCTCCGAAATCATCATTTTAGGTGATTTCAATGTTCACCACCGCCAATGGCTTTCATCTAGTTCTCATGATCCAGCTGGTGAACTCGCCTACCAATTTTCTATCCAGAGTAACCTTGACCAGTGGTTCATCTACCTACCCATACCCCTGACCGTCTTGGTGATGAACCCAACATACTTGATCTCTTTTCCTAACTTCTTGTCCTTCTCCTTACACTGTTAAACTCTTTCCTCCTCTGGGTTTATCCGATCACCTTCTTATCTCTGTACCTTGTCCTGTCTCTTCAAGTCTTTCGCAAGAACGGCCCCAGCAATCGTAATGTGCAGAGCACATAACCGAGGTGATTCCTTCTGGCATGTAGGCGTACATTCCATATTCTTTCCCTTCTACTAAGCCTAACAAACCTTGGTTTAATTAACTCGCTTGTTCCCGTGATATCCGCCGCAGGGATGCTGCTCTCTGGGACTACCTTAGTGATGACACTCCAGAAAATTGTGCAACTTTTATTTCATCCCGGAATCATGCAAAATCTATTCTCCATAAGACCAAAAATTCATTTTTCCGTTTAAAATGCAATAATCTTTCTGGTTCTTTCTTACTCACTCCCTTTCTGGCATTTTGCAAAAAAAGATGTCTACTTTAACATTGCTTCTTTCGCTTTCCCTCATTTAGTATCTTCTGACAATACAACTGCCGTTTTGCCTTCCTCTAAAGCTGAACTCTTCGCTCAGACTTTTGCCTCTAATTCAGCCTTAGACGATTCCGTAGCTGCTCCTACTCTTTCAACCCCCTCCAACTCATGCCTAAAATTGTAATTTCTTCTAAAGACATCATTTCTGCTCTCTCTAAGCTTAATACTATGAAGGCGTACGGTCTTGATGGTATCTTTCCTGTGGTTCTCAAAACTTGTACTTTCGAGCTTGCAGCCTGCCTTGGTAAACTTTCGTCTATGCCTTTCTACTTCAACCTTCCCTTCTTGCTGGAAATCTGCTCTCATTCAACCTGTGCCGAAGAAGGGGGACCCCTCTCAACCCTATAACTACCGTCCCATTTCTTTAACCTCCGTTCTCTCCAAAGAAATAAAGGAAGATTTGAAAACATCTTAGTTCTTCTAATTTTATCTCTGATTGTCAGTATGGCTTTAGTAAGAAACGTTCTAATGGGGATCATCTTTCCCTTCTCTCTGACTCTTAGTCTTCCATTCTTCGTCATTTCCGTGAATCTTGGTTGTTTCACAGGACATATCGAAAGCATTCGATAGAGTCTGGCGCAAAGCTTTAATTTCCAAACTTTCCTCTTTCGGAATCTATCCTTCTCTCTGTGGTCTTTTCTCTGATTTCCTTTCTGGTCGTTCTATAGCAGCTGTCGTAGACGTCCACCGTTCACCTTTTAAATCTATTATAGTGGTGTTCCTTAAGGATCTGTCCTATCCCCAACACTTTTTCTGATTTCCTTTCTGGTCGTTCTATAGCAGCTGTCGTAGACGTCCACCGTTCACCTTTTAAATCTATTATAGTGGTGTTCCTCAAGGATCTGTCCTATCCCCAACACTTTTTCTGTTTTTCTTTAATGACCTCTCTGTTACTACATCTCCTATCCACTCTTATCCTGATGACTACACCCTTAATTACTCTTTTTTAAATTTGACAGACGTCCCTCCCTAGAGCAGTTAATTGACACAAGTAAGGTAGCCTTGGAGCTATGAACCTCTGATCTATCTCGCATTTCAAATTGGGGCAGAGAAAACATGGTCGTTTTTAATTCTACCAAAGCTCCATTCCTTCATCTCTCTACTCGACACGATCTTCCATAGAACTATGATGTCTTCTTCGAAAATACACAACTTAAACCTTCATCTCTGATTAAAGTTCTTGGTGTTTCTTTTTCTCGTGATCTTTCTTGGAAGGATCACGTTACTTCTCTTTCTAAACAAACTTCTAAGAGATTGGGTGTTTTTTTACACCTTCGTGATTTTTTTTACGCCAATCCAAATGCTTTCTGGTTATAGGTATATTCGTCTCCCCTGTATGGAGTACGCCTCACACATCTGGGGTGGTTCCACTCATACAGCTCTCCTTGAAAAGGTGGAGCCTAGGGCTTTTCGTCTTATCAACTCTTCTGGTCTCACTAATTCACTAATTCTCCAGTCTTTTTGTCCGTCGTATTGTTGAGTCACTCACTCTATATCATCTTTATTACAATGGACACTGTTCCTCAGAACTCTCATCGCATTCCTCCTACATTGAGAAGGGCTCGTGCAACACTTCTTTCTACACAGCCTCATCTTTTTCTGTCCAACTTTCACCCAAATTTAACGTTATACTTAATCTTACATATACTCTACTGGTAAAGTCTGGAACACACACCCTTCATCTATTTTCCCATCTCTCTATGACTTACGCATCTTCAAACACCGTGTATCGAGATTTGTCGGCCTTTAATTTGACCAGATTTTTTATTTTCTTCCTAACTCGTGGAAAGTTTAGTAGGCCTCCGGTCTTTGCCACCAGAGGCGAAAAAGAATATATATATATATATATATATATATATATATATATATATATATATATATATATATATATATATATATATATATATATATATATATATATATATATATATATATATATATATATATATATATATATATATATATATATATATATATATATATATATATATATATATATATATATATATATATTTCTTTAGAATATCGCTGCTAATCATCGTGGAAACGATATCATCGCAGTTGAAGGTGCTCCTCAACATATTCATGCACGATTTATGTATGGTCCTTTGGACATGGTCGCTCTTTCTGGTGAGTATGAGTCTTTCAAAACACTAATCTAATTTTCAGTATACAACATTACTTTCAAAAACACTCCTTCAAATAATTTATATGTAATACTTTTTAAAAACTGAGTTCATATCTATATATATATATATATATATATATATATATATATATATATATATATATATATATATATATATATATATATATATATATATATTATATATATATATATATATATTAATCATCCCTAAACTAAAACCCGGCAAAGACCCTTCAAACCCCTCCTCTTACCGCCCAATCTCCTTATTATCCACCATCTCAAAACTCCTTGAAAAACTAATCCTAAATTCTATCCTCCAATTCATTCCACAACAAAACTTCCAACACGGGTTCAAACCCAACCATTCCACCACCACTGCACTTACCAACATCATCCAACCTATAATAAACGGACTAAACCATAAGCCACATCACAAAACTATATTAATAGCAATTGACATAAACAAAGCCTTCGATACTGTCCCGAGACATAATCTTATCCATAAAATCCTCCAATCCAACATCACAACAAATACTAAGAAATGGCTATCCAACTTCCTATCAGGCAGAACCGCCCAAATACAACAAAACGGCCATAAATCACGTACCATCAACATAAAGAACGGAGTTCCCCAAGGAGCCATACTCTCCCCCACCCTATTCAACCTATACACAGCAGACCTCCCACAACCCCAAACAGCTTCCACCCACATCACTACATACGCCGACGACATAACTATTGCCACCACTCACGAAGACCTCTCCACCGCAACAACACTCACACAAGACTACCTAACACAACTCCAAACTTGGCTAGTAGAAAACAGGATGACTGCATCACCAAACAAATCCTCCATAACCCTCATAACAACAGACAAACACTTATCCAACACCTACCCACAAGTCCTACTAAACAACACCCCCATACCCTTCAACAAATCCCCAAAGATTCTCGGCCTAACATTTGACACTCACCTCACTTTCTTCAAACACATTCAAAATACCACCACAGCCGCAACCAGAAAACTCAACATCCTCAAAACAGTGGCCAACACAGACATACACAACAACATACAAACCTCAATTGCAATCTACAAACAATTTATACGCCCCACCATCAACTATGCCTCCCCCATCTGGCACCCCCTGCTCTCCGACAAAAACTTAACGACACTCCAAATAACACAAAATAAAGCCCTTCGCACCATCACCGGCTGCACACCCACAACCCCTCAACAACACCTTCATAACGAAACCAAGATACTACCTATAAGGAACCACCTCGAAATGATAGGCACCCAATTCTATGCAAAAACCCGTCTACCCACACACCCATGTCACAAAACTCTCCTCCAACCTACCAATCAAAGACTTAAACAACCTCCATCGTCCACCGGAGCCTTTTACAAACGGATCCTAAATCACATTCCCCCTCCTCCCCCCAATACCACAACAACCAAACATATACACACTCAACTTACACATTCATATATGATCAACAGACCTCCAAACAGCATCCTTAACGAACCCTCTCCCGAAATAAACATCGACTCCAACAACCTCCCAAGACACTTACAAATCTCACTAGCAAGATTGACATGCGGGCACCACCCAAACTTACAACATTACAAACACAATTTCAATTTAAACCAGGCAACATCTTCCACTTGTACCAGATGCAAAAGGGCCCCGGAGACCGTAGATCACTTTCTTTTAGACTGTCCCTCCAACTGTCGCCCCAAAATCTTCTGGGGCATCACTTCTTTGAAAGATCTCTGGACGAGACCGACTGCGGCGGGAGGCTTCATTAGCGAAGTGTGGCCGCCTCAACAAGGGGTGGTCAGGGGGTGAGAAGGTAAAAGGTAAAAAAGGTATATATATATATATATATATATATATATATATATATATATATATATATATATATATATATATATATATATATATATATATATATATATATATATATATATATATATATATATATATATATATAGTAAGGAATATCGCGCAACTTTGAATATTCAAACAGAAGAAAAATAAATTACAATATAGTTAAATTATATTAAAGACAAAAATTTAATACTTTTCACCCACCGTTGGTTATATCCACTGATGAGGGTTAGCTTCTGATTGATGATTCGATTCGATCAATTCGTCCGGTCCGCCTTTGAGTGATGGACGATGTCGGGACTCGAACTGTTGTTGGGTAATGATGCTATCCTCGTTCGCGAAAAGATGATTTCCAGTGTTCTGCGAGTGCTATTTTAGATTACGAAAAGAGCAAATGCAACGGGGACACAACAAGAACTTTTTCAATAGTTCAAGGTTAAAGAAAACACGAAGAATTGATAAA